>VXBX01005251.1:151278-191073 GCA_013400415.1 Scytalopus superciliaris | reverse complement strand
CACCCAGGCAGTGAAGGGGCGATGAGCCCTCGGAACGGGCCGCCGGGGGAGGCGGGGACGGTGCCAAAGCAAAGCCTGAACGCAGCCCTTACTGCCAGGCTCTAGTCGGGTTACAGGTCGGTCTGTGGGTGCTCAGAGCAGCCTGAGGTTGGGATTCTCCCCGCAGCAGCGAGAGCACCGCGGGGCAAGGACTGCCCGTCCCGACCGCCCCCCACGGCCACCCCCTCACGGCCCGGTTGCATCANGCTGCTGGCGGGGAATGGGGCTGCAGGGTGAGGGAATGGAGCTGCAGGGTGAGGGAATGGTGCTCGGCCTCCTCAGGTGGACGCGGGGGAAGAGAGGAGAGCGGACTGCGGGAAGAAGAAGATGAAGGACGGGCCTGGCGATGGAGGGCGGTCGGAGGTGAGCTGCCCCTCGGCCGGGGTGTCCGGGCTGCTGCCCTGGGGTTTGATACAGCGTGGCCTTCTGGGGTGGTTTATCGGGCCGTACGGCAACGCCTTTTTTGCCATGAAGTGGCACTGCAGGGTTTGCACCGCGTTGCGCTGTGTGTAATGGGAAGGCAGCTCAGGCGGTGCTTTCCCCCGTGCCCCTGCGTGCAGCGGAGCTGGGGCTGAGCAGGGCCCGCATGAAGGTACTCCCGTCTCTCCTGCCTGTGTGTGGGTACACACAGACCCCTCTGAGTGCACAGCGCCAGCCCTGAGCCCCCTGCGGGGTGTGCACCCTCGGCTGTGCCCGGCAGGATGGGCAGGCGTCATGACACGTGTGTGTAAGCTGGAGCCGCTTCCTGCCCAGGCGGCTCCGAGTAGAGGTGTTGCCTCAGTTCTCTGACCTACTAAGAAAAATCTGGTTCTACGTTGCGCTCCTGTAGTCTTTTCGAGTTGTTTCCTGCCCTTGTGTAGTTTGTTCAACAGGTGTTTAATAAACTGTGTAGTTTCTTGGTAACATATGTGCCTTATTAAACAGGTGGGGTAGTGGTACAGTTCTCATTAAACTGAAGGCATATAAAATTATGGCATAATTAATACTGTATCATCTGGAATAATGGTGATTATTTGTTAGATACAGCACATACATAGATATCGTCACATAGCTGCCTATGGAAAGTTGTCCACTGTTTGCACTCCTGACATAACATGCTATGAGATTAATAATGTACTAATCATTTTCCTTTGTCTTTATTGCATGTAGCTGAATCCCTGGCCTGCATTTATCAACGACCGTTTAGAGATGTACAATAAACTTAAAGCTGAACATGATGCACTTCTTGCAGAAAGAGCTGCAAATGACAGTAAACCCATTAAAGTTACATTACCCGATGGCAAACAGGTTGATGCTGAATCTTGGAAGACTACTCCTTACCAAGTAGCTTGTGGAATTAGGTATGTTTCTGTTCTGTGATACACACAATCATTTTCAGACAGCAACTTTGAGGGAATGGATAATGTATAGTTTCTTAGTCATTTATCTCAACTGTTCTCAAAGCATCAGATATACAAGAAGCTGAAGGTAACCAGTCAGGTTGTAGTTTTGGAGTGCAATTTTGGTTTTGCCTTAAAAAGATACAGTTTCAAAAATTGAGTAAGAATAGGACTGGGATCTCTTTGGTACACATTACTTGCGTATTTTTCCCTGAAAGTAGTGCTGTTTCAATAAGAACTGATTTGCTAATAACTGATCAGAGTGAATGCATCTGCAAACCAGTTTACATCAGCCTGAGGAATATGATTGCTGTGTGGTGTTTCAGTTGACTTCAGAGAAAGTTAACAGTGTATCTCTCACTTAACTACACTTTTGCTTGCATGGGAGATACATATCAAAAAGAGCATTGCACATTTTTGAACAATGCTCGATGAACACCCTGACAATTAAAATCTTAAAAATTGGGTGATTCCTAAAAGTGAGATGCCTTTTTTCTGGCCCCTGCCCCCTCTTAGTAAAGTGCCTTGTCGTTGGAGCCTTCTTTACTTTTTTGATTCAGAATCAAAAAACGGGTATTTTGCCTAGTGGATACACATTGCAAAGTTACTACATTAAAAATCATATTTAATAATTTTTAAGGGAGAAGTTTTGTCTTATATTGCAATAGGATTATGAAGTCAGGTTAGTACTTTGAGGTGGCTGCCTCTGAGTTAAATATGTTAAAGAATGCATGAATGGTGAGTATGTAGCACAGTTTTCTTCCCATATTTCTGAAATGTAAGTAGGATTTTTTGTGAATGTTCAATACTGGCTAAACTGCTCATTTATTTGGAATTTATTTATGACATTGTGTCCACTCTGAGCACTCTTGAAATGTTTTTCAGCCTCGAGGGCAAATCTGGGGGACTTCTACTTTTTCAAAACACTGTATACTTATTATTACTTATAATCGTACTTTTATATTTGTTCTGTAGTCAAGGATTAGCTGACAACACTGTTATTGCTAAAGTGAACAAGATGGTTTGGGATCTAGACCGTCCTTTGGAGGAGGACTGTACCTTGGAGCTGCTTAAGTTTGAAGATGAAGAGGCTCAAGCAGTGAGTATCTTCTACCAAAACTTGTTTGTCCTTGGATTTACATTAAACTCAGCCTCTGGTAGTTATTTGCATCCTTACTGTGTTCAGAAGATGAAGAGGAGAGAAAAGTTTGCAGTGTAGGTACATCTGCATATACCCTTACAGAGAGGTTTCAGTACTACAGGTAATGTGCATTCTGCTGTGTTTTTATAGCCAAATCTGCTTGATTAGTAGTTGATTGAGTCTGCTTGATTAGTAACTACATCTGCTGATGTAGTTTATGTCAAGTTTGTTCTCATTAAAATTTTACATTTGAAACCTCTGTGTTAATGTAAAGTAGGTCTTTTGAACTGACCTCTTCAGCACTGATTTTAAGATCACAATTGAGTATAAAAGTACTCTTTGTGTACAATGATAGAAGTACTGAGTAGACTTCTCTTTTTGTTTGTACCTGCAAAAGTACCTACTTTATTTTGGCTACTTGTTCAGATAAATATGGTTATCCAGCAAATTTGTAAATACTGTCTTCAGAAAAAATGAGGTGGTATAGGAAGGTGTCAGTCAAACTCATCACAGGAGCCTGGCATTCAAACTTAGAGCTTTCTTATTGGCTAAACTATGGCTCCTGATTTTTATTTTCCATCTGCGCTAGTCAAGGCAGATTAATTCTTAGAGATTTGGTTTTGTCAAAACCTCAGGTGCACTACAAGAAGGAGTGTGCAGGATTTCCCATGCATGACATCTTTGGATTAAAACCTTAGCCTAATGTTGAAAGCACACCATTTGGTCTTTGTGCAGAGCTGCTTGACTGAAGTTCATAGGAGAAAAAGTTTCCAAATTAGTTTCCTGACTTCTTGGCAATAATTGAATAACTTCAATAATAGTTGAAAATAAGAATTGTTTGCTACCACAGTGTAAACAGTTTTGTGGTGGAAAAACTACCTTTTGGAAATACTGGTGCTTGGGATGAGAGTGTTCCTGGCCAGGTCACTTCTGTTCTGTGGATTGCTCTAGCGTATCCTTGAAAGCAAGCATTTGAGAAAAGGTTTTAAATAAAGCACTTGGAAATGCATTGTGTGTAATCACACTGATTCCCTCTTTTCTTTACTTCCATTAGGTATACTGGCACTCAAGTGCTCACATAATGGGGGAAGCTATGGAACGGATCTATGGTGGCTGTTTGTGCTATGGCCCGCCAATAGAAAATGGATTTTATTATGACATGTTCCTTGAGGAAGGGTACGTTCTGTATTTTTCTGGATTTTGGAGGTGGGGGGAGGCAGTCACAGCCATGTATGTGTTAAAACTGTTACGTGGTTTTTACTAGAACAGTGTCATATGTACTGGTACAAATAGCTTTGTCCTTTCCACTGCCTACATTCATAAGCTAGTGCATTGCACCAGGATCACAAATTGCAAATGAAAGTAAAAATATTTCACTTTCGTATGTGCGTTTATTTTAGGGGTGTATCAAGTAATGACTTCTCTGCTTTGGAAACATTATGCAAAAAGATAATGAAGGAAAAGCAAGCCTTTGAGAGACTGGAAGTTAAGAAGGAAACACTACTTGAAATGTTTAAGGTAGGCTGTTGTAGAAGGTTGTTTCTAGCCTCATACAATTAGTCTTTAACTATTCGTAACTCCAGTGCTTCTTCTGTTAGTGGTAGAGGAAAGTCTAATCAAATTAACTTTTCAAGGTGGTATGTTCTTAGAAATCATTTGTGATATCACAAAAAAAAACAAGCAAAGGTATAATTCTTAGCTTCTTGAGAATGTGCATTAGATTTTCTGAAACAAGAATTTGCATTCTTCCCCTGGGTGACCTTGGCAAAATCTGTGAATTCACATTCTTCGTTTACTTCCCAGAGATGGAATGTGCAGTTATGTTGTATTATCTTGGCTGTGGTGATACTGTAACTGCATGTGTTGCTGCATTCAGAAAGCTTCATAGAAGGTTTTTTAGAATGAGGACTTCTGAGAAAGTGCAAGCAACACTAAGAGTTGACCCTTTCTCTTTAGTATCTAGTTGCAAATAATTTTTTGGAATTCCTGAGATAGACATTCATGAGTTTTCACTGTTGGGACATCAGGAGATTCACAGTGTCATTCAGGCTGGGAGGCACCTCTGTAGGTCTCTAGTCCAGACTCATGCAGAGAGTGTGCAGTCAACACTGAAATCAAACCAGATGTCTTGGGGCTTGTCCAGCTGGGCCTTCAGATTCTCTATGGACAGAAACCACAACCTGGTCTGTGGGCAGCTTGTTCCACTAATTGGTCTGTGCTCCTGTCTGTCTCTTTTACAATCCTCTTTTGATGCAGCATAGGATTATTAAATTTGCAGATAATTTAAATTGCTGGCCAATTCTCTTGCTTAACAAGTATTTGTGCTGCTTTTCCTCTCAGTATAATAAATTCAAATGTCGCATCCTGAATGAGAAGGTCAATACTCCAACTACCACAGTATACAGGTAATCATGCATGGATCATAATATTACTGGATTTACAGTTCTAGGATTAAATATACCAAATAAGTGCCTTCCTGTTCTTAGGTGTGGTCCCTTGATAGATTTATGCAGAGGGCCTCATGTCAGACATACAGGCAAGATAAAGACCATAAAAATTCATAAGGTAAGTGCTGGAACTGCCTTAGACAAGTGTTTTCACTGAAAATGTGTTGCTGTCTTAGGGCTGAGGCAGGAATGTACTCTGAAAAGGGTAACTTGGCTAAAAACTCACTGTTGCAGATTGTGAAGGGGTTGTGTGCTAGAATGATATTTGCATGGTGTGACACCCAGCTGGGTGTCCAGGACTTGCACTTTCAATACAGATAGGAAAGCAAGTTTGGCTTGAATTTTGCCTGAACTGTATCAGTTAGAGTTTGTAGTTTTTGCTCATGGTTATAGCTATTTATGAATAAACAGTTGGAAAAGGATTGCTACAGTGAGAGCAGATAGGCTTTAGAAAAAGACAAGAGAAAGCCTGAAACAATTTTTACTTAGCATGTTCACCTCTTCTTTCTGGATTTTTCTGATTACTGCTCTGAATTTTAAGATTAAAATTTTCAGTGTCTTAGCTGTTCCATGTTAATAGTTTATTAATAATTGTATGCCTTTTCATAGCAGGCAGTAGTAGTAAAATGTGGAGGCTCCTCCCTTTCTTCTGTGTTAAATTTATTTTTTTCTGACAGAATTCTTCTACCTATTGGGAAGGCAAGGCTGATATGGAATCCCTCCAGCGGATCTATGGGATTTCATTCCCAGATGCAAAAATGCTGAAGGAATGGGAGAAATTCCAGGAGGAGGCTAAAAACAGAGATCACAGAAAAATTGGCCGGGTGAGACAGTTTTTCCGGTAGTGGTTTCAAAAACACTGTGTGGATATAACCCCTTAACTAGAAGCATCTCTGAACACTGTTATAGTGTCTGCTGCTGGTACGTCATGGAAAAATGGAGAAGAATTCACTATGCAGACCTCAAGCATGTGCAGTTTGTCACAACGTTAGCCAACTGTAGTTCAATATAGTTCACACATTCAGTTCATGTACAAATAATTAGAGAGCTGCAGAAGCAGAACTAAGCATTTACCTGTACAAAGGGAGCTGTGGGGGCACAGTTGGGAGTTAGATGCAAAGTTTTGGAGCATCAGTAATGGAACACAAAACTGAACAATCTCCTTCCCCTGTAACTACTGATGGACATAAAAATACTAGTGAAAATGCATCTGATCTATTTGATATTGCACTTTTTTTTGAGGTTTTTCTTTTTGAAATTGATTCGTGATGCCCAGTCAGTAGTAATTCATTTGCAAATGTTATATGAAAAAAGTTGAGTGCAAATACTAAGTTTTTCAAGTATTACTTTTCTGCAGGACCAAGAACTGTTTTTCTTCCATGAGCTCAGCCCTGGTAGCTGTTTTTTCTTGCCAAAAGGAGCTTACATTTATAACACATTAATTGAATTCATCCGGGTAAGTAATGTCTTTTGGAAATCTGGTAGAAAAAATTGCATGATTTTAGAAAAATATGTAACAGCATGCTACATGTAACAGTATTAATAGCCCTTCATTTCAAGTTATTTTAATCTCCTAGGTCTGTAAGCCACTAAAGAAACCTGGTTTGTTTAAATCACTTTTGTCACAATCTCTGCAAAATTATGCTTTATCAGTATTTTGTACCTGCAGTTAAAGCTGTGACAAAGGTGCTTCATAGTATGATTTCTTTGACATCTAATAGTACATCTAAGCTCACACTACTGCTGTTCTGCTGATGCATATTGATTTGTTTTCATAAACTTATTTATTTTGACCCTGGAAACCAATTTGTTTTGAAAATACATGTAGGAAAAAAAAAACCCTGCTCTTCGTGTTGTAATATTTGAAGTATGTGCTATTATTGTGTATTTGGGCTGCAGTGTACTGTCAAATATAATTGAGTAATTAGGAACTGCTGCTTTGCTTGCAGGGAGAAAACTTGTTCTTCTTGCTTACTGCAGAGAAATTGTTTGGGAGAAGGGTGGTGCTGGTGGAAGGGATGTATCCTGGCATGTCCAGCTTGAATTTTTCTCTTCCCTTTCTCCTTCCCTTCCTAAGTCATGGACTTTTGTATGGCAGCATCTGTATGTTTTTATGGCTGTGGAATGAAGTCTGCACCTTTGTTTTCTTTATTAGTTGTTTTATGTACTGGCTCTGTTGTTTCAGAGTGAGTATCGGAAACGTGGATTCCAGGAGGTTGTCACTCCAAATGTTTTCAACAGCAAACTGTGGATGACTTCAGGACACTGGCAACATTACAGTGACAACATGTTTTCCTTTGAAGTGGAGAAGGAAATCTTTGCTCTGAAGCCAATGAACTGCCCAGGACACTGGTAAATACATAGCAAATCCAGTTTACCAAAGATGATGTTGATTGGAAAAAACAAACAAAAACCCCACCCACCTTCTTTTGCCTGCGTAATTGTAAGGATGGCTGTCTGCAGGTATTCATACTGTCAGGAATGATGTAATTATGAGTCTTGTTGTCTACATGCTCTCTTCACTTGACACACTGAGAAATGTCAGTTTTCCATTACAGTGACTGTGTTTTAGAACTGAAGCTTACTTTGGTACTACAAAACCTAGATATTCAGAATAGGTACTGGGACATTGTCAATTATATGGCAGTTCAGGCATTCAGCTTTTAATGCCCAGTTTTAGGAGCTGTTTTATCTTCTCTCTTTGAGGTGGGGGAAGCCTACCAGCTATGAAAGGAGATGTGCATTTGTTTTCCTGACAAAACCAGCTACGACTGATGATTCTGTTCAGACTACACCGTTGGCTTTGTGTTTGTGTGCTTAGCCACTGGCAGCTTGTCACTGGCTGTTCTTTGCAGAATTTCGATGCTCAGTGGCCTTCAAGTAACCAGCTTTTCCTTTAGCCTTATGTTTGATCATCGCCCGAGATCGTGGCGTGAGCTGCCACTACGGTTGGCAGATTTTGGTGTCCTGCACCGCAACGAACTGTCAGGAGCTCTGACGGGACTCACTCGGGTGCGCCGGTTCCAGCAGGATGATGCTCACATATTCTGTGCTATGGAGCAGGTATGAGTGGCTGTTAAAGGAAATCAGACATTAAAATCAGATTAACTGATTTTTCTGTATTTGACACGCTCTTTCTGTTGTCATATAGATTGAAGAGGAGATAAAGAGTTGCCTGCAGTTCTTGCGTACTGTGTATGATGTCTTTGGATTCTCCTTTAAACTGAACCTCTCCACACGTCCTGAAAAGTACTTGGGAGACATTGAAGTGTGGAATCAGGCTGAAAAAGTAAACAGTAGTTCTATTAACTTTATTTACAAAAGCAAGGCTGCAACTGAAAATTCTGTAAGAGGATACTGCCTTCTGGGAGGCACAGTGACAGCTGGGCATGAGCAATATAACTAATAACTGCCTTCAGTTCAGCCTGGCTTCTGCAAGTAGCCTGCTCTCAATATGGAAGCAATCTCCATGTCAGCATCAAAGTAACTCTCCTTGTATTTTTTGATAATGAAAAAAAAGGAGAAAGAGGTCTAATTCTGGCAGCCCTTGTAATAAGACTTAGATCCATCTCCCGAAGGTGAGGTTGAAAGGGATGGAGTTAGCCCCTGCAGGTGCACTGCTGGGGAGAAGATAGGGCAGGAACAGACATTTGGTGTACCAGGGTGGGTCTCATTTCGATATTATCTACAGACTTTGAATCTGGCTTAAAAAGTTACTGCATCTTAGCTAGTGTTTGTCCTTTTCTGAAATGATTGCATGAATTTTGTTTGTTTAAATTTGGACTTCAAATTAAGTAATTTTTTTCTGAGGCTCTTCCAAAACTTCCCTTTTTAGACAATAAGTAAGTTTCAGCAGTAACTGAGATAGACTGAGGATTTGGTAGTGTCCCCTATCTGTAGTAGCAGGCTGACTTGATACTCTAACGTGGAAAGAAATACTGAGTGTGTTTCCTTTATCTCCAGCAACTTGAAAACAGCCTCAATGCCTTTGGTGAGAAGTGGGAGTTAAACCCTGGTGATGGAGCTTTCTATGGACCTAAGGTTAGTATGTGCTAACCTCTAGCAGGTTTCAGTGTTTTATTTCTGCTTGGATAAGGTAAAAGGCTGGGATGAGGAAGAAGGGATTTTTTTTTTTGTTACATTTATCTAATGCCATATTAAGATGCTGTCTGGCTGAAATTTTCTGGTTTTCCTGATACAGAAACTTTGACATACTTGAGAGAGGAATAATATTCTGTGATCTTAATTTTCACATAGTTTTAATGAATTAACACTCATTTCATTAATAAATCCAGTTTACACAAATGAACTATTAGCCTGCATCTTAAACACAGCAGACTGGTTTTGTGGGCAACATGAACAGAAGGTGGCACTGTAAGATCTGTTTTAGTAGAGCAGCTGTTGCATTAGAAATAATCCTTTCAGTGCTAAGTGAATCCTAAGTCATGAGAAAAACAAACGTTAGCTTACTGATTAATCAAATTATTACTGCTTTTACTATACAGTTTTGTAGCTGCATTGAGTTGGTGGGGTCTAGTAGTTTAAAAAGTCCCATGCATTGATTATGTGAGTTTGTTGGGGTTTAAAAGCTCTCTCCTCAGTTTGGACAGATTAAGTAGGGCTTTTTAGAACTTTCATGATGCCTTTGTGCATAAGGACACAGAACATTACAAAACTGTTTTTAAATCTTTCCCTAATACATCTACATTACATTTATGTCTGTATTGTCATTTAGTAAACTTGTTCTGATTATTCCATTTGTATGCTAGTGATTCAGTTTCAGTTTATTGTGTTATAGGTGACATTTTTTATAGCACCTAGTGATTTATGATGTGAAATGCCAACAAGATTCAGTAGTTTTGTCATTTGATTGAAAGAAGGCAAATATACAGAAACCTTTGTTAACATTAATTAACCTTACACTTGCTCCTAATACAGTCTGTCTGTGAAATTAGAGTAGGTTGTAAATAGTTTATTTTGATAGAAGCTCTGTGGTGACTAGCTGAACTATGGTAAACTGATTTCTGAATGCAAAATTGAGAGAAATTTAGGTTTTGAGTTATTAAAACACTGATTTATGTGTGTAATACATGAATGAAAATACGGCATGCAGCCTCAACATATAAATTGGTAAAATGATGAGTAAGTGAGCAATGTGATAAATAAATAAGATCAGGACACTATAAATCTACTGTTTTCTGTCAATGTTCTCTGTCTAACTTGTATCAAAAATCTACTCAGGATTTAAGTGTCAGATGCGGAAGAAAGAATAGGCTTTATTTATTGGTCAGGACAAGTGTCATTGATTAATATGATTCCTTACTGGCAAGTGGGCTATTTAACAGTAAGATTCTCATCCCATGGTCATGCCCTGAATTTGTAACATGAGCTACAAAGTACTCAAGTACTGCTTAATAAAGAAGTATAAGTTTGCCAGTTTGAGGTTGAAGAAATACTACTTTTGTGCAGACATATTCAGTCCTGCACTTATGTGCTGCTGAATTCGCTCAGTGAGAGGCCCATGAAAGTCCCAGACTGAAAATCACCAAACGTAGTCTGAGATATTAAGTGTAGTTTTCCCCTCAAGTACTGTCTCTCTACTTACTCACAGTGGTCTTAGCTCTAACAGTTTTTGCATCAGAACCTGCAAATCACTTAAATCCTGACGCAGGCTGAAGTAAAACTGTGCTGTCTAAAACTACATACAGTTCCTCTGCATTGAGTGAAACTTTCCATCTTAAAACAATGAGTTTTCTCTCAGAGGAGAATGCTTGTCTCTTAAACTGTAGTAAAAGTTTGTGTCTTTGTTTTTAAGATTGACATTCAGATTAAAGATGCCATTGGCCGCTACCACCAATGTGCTACGATTCAGCTTGACTTCCAGCTGCCAGTCAGATTTAACCTCACCTTTGTCAGGTAAGCACAGAGGCTGGTGGTTTTAAGTTCTGTGTAATCTAACTTTACGGACACTTACAGGCATAAGTTTGCATCAAGAGAAAAAGCTTACAAACCCCTTTCTTTGCAGCCACGATGGTAATGACAAAACAAGACCAGTTATCATTCACCGGGCTATCTTGGGATCTGTGGAGAGAATGATTGCCATTCTAACTGAAAACTATGGAGGCAAATGGTAATGTTGAAAAGTTATTTTTCTACTTTAAGCAAACATTTCAGGAGATAAATTAGCCCCAAGAATCCGAGAGTCAAGAGGATTGGTTTGTTCTTGTTTGCTACAGAGACGTGCCATAGGAATACCTCAGGGCAATTTCTTCTGAACCACCTTCCTTATATATTAAGTGATTCAAGATATGGTAGATTCTGCATCATACTGCTTGTGCAGGTGCAGCATACAGATAGTCTGCCGAAGGCATATGTCTCCCAATTNTAATACCCACTGGGAATGACCCCTCCTGATTATAACAAGACTCAAAAGTAAATGTTTTCCTGTGCTTAGTTAGTAATAACTTCAACAACTCAATTATGATTTGTTGTCTGTTTTAAAACACAATATGAAATCATCTGGTCAGCAAGTGCTTTTGCCCACACTCCAATTTGTTTAGACACTCAGTTCTTTTGGGGAGATGAATTGTATCGAGTAGAGGGCTCTCATCAGCCAATCTTAAGCAGCTGGCTTGATGAGTCTCTTGTGTAGATTTTATTCCTGTCTGTAAATTGGATCTTTCATACTGAAAGAATACTAAAAGCTGTATAAACTTGTTTTGTTTGTTTATTGAAGGCCGCTCTGGCTGTCCCCACAGCAGGTAATGGTGGTACCAGTGGGACCAGCATGTGACGAGTATGCTCAAAAGGTGAAGTATATGGTTTTGGGACTTCATTTTCGGTATATTGTATTTAGCTGAAGTACTTGGTTACTAATGCTTAATAGTATTTATCTCAGAAATGTTCAAATTCTTTGCATGTTCATGCATTTTTATATTATAGTGGCAATTGGCTACTGAAGTTGTAGATCTGTCTTAAAGATAACCTGTGTTAAATTTTGTGTGCCTAAACTTAAAAAATACTGATCTTTGTGAGACACCTGTTTTTGGAAAACTTAGTTTTTCTCTGTAGCTGAAAAGGTGTCTTACACTTCAGGTTCTAGTATCCCATGGTCATGTGCATCTTGCAGAGCAGTAAAAAAAGTGAAAGTAGGTCCTTGCATGTTTAGCATCCAGCAATCATCTGTAGTTCTTTCAAGTACACTATATATAAATAAAATAGTCTGCAAAATAAATTAAAAGAGAAATCTCTTCCAATCAGTAAGCTCACCGTCCTGCTGCTTTTTACAACTCAAATCAGTATCCAGCCCAAACATTAGGTGTTCACATCTCTGCTTATTTATTTTGTGTGTATGTAGTTACTTGATAGCTGATGTATTTTAACTTCTCGAACTGGACTCATCTCCAGTGCTTAAACCCATGACAGTGTCTTTGTTTTAGGGGTCAGATAATCTCGATTGGCTTCAGTCTACAAATCATAAATAGTTCATGGTCATGAATATCCTGTAGTGACAGTTTAAATATTTTTTCTCCTAGGTCCGGCAGGACTTCCATGATGCTGGATTTATGGCAGATGTTGATGTAGATCCTGGGTGCACACTGAACAAGAAGATCAGAAATGCTCAGCTTGCACAGTACAACTTCATTCTGGGTAATGAGCTTGTTTCCTTATTCTGCCTCACTTTGTTGTTACAGGATTGGATCTTCTGTGAGCAAGGCAGAATGATAATCCGTGTTTCAGGTCACTTTGTTCCTAAGAGTCTCCAGTGCAGAGTCTTTCCTGCCTACGTGATAGGCATTCCTGACTTGTATAGCTGTCACTGAAAGGAGATCACTGTGACCCAAGACATTACTGCTGCTTTCGAAAAAGGTTTTTCCTGTCCTTTGGTCAGCAATGTGGAGATAACATACGAATTCTCTTGTCCTTTTTCAGACAGGTCCTTCAAGGGTTTTCCATCCTTCCAGTAATTTATGATCTTGTTTCTAATGTAGCAGAAGAAATACTGTATTTTTACTGCATTCAGCTGGGGTGCACTTCTGGGTTATGCATGCATCAGAGAAGCCTCTTTCAGAGGGTGATGCAGGGACAGTCAGAAACAGACCCTGAAATACGTGATTTGAAGTAGCATGTTAGTCCTGTTACATAAACTGGGGGTCTGTCATTGACCTTAAAGCTATCTGGGATGCACTACAGTCAAAGGAGCCTTGGACAGAGAAACTCTACCCTCAGAGTAACTGACAGAATCATGAAAAAAGTTCTTCTGTTATATAAAGCTTAAGGCATTTGATAGAGGTAACACACAGCCATGTTTCGCTTTCAGGACCACGAGCAAACAATCAGCCTATCAAGGGGGAAAAAAAAAAAATCTCACCTAATATACATTCAGAGGTTGTTCCAAAGAGTTTCCCTGCTGAATATAGACTGGGTACCAGAGAAATAAAATCTCCAAGTGTATTATATAAAATTTATAGTAGTCATCAAACATACATGTATTACCTTGGTATCTGTAAGGTCTTTAAGAATTTTTGTTTAATAAGCCTAAATTTTTACTGAAATGGGAGGAAAAAAAGAGCTTGATAAATGTCAACTTCATTCCTTTGCATCTTGGTTGTTTCCAGTTGTTGGTGAAAAGGAGAAGGCGAGTGGAACAGTGAACATCCGCACCCGGGATAACAAGGTACATGGAGAGAAAACCATTGCAGACACTGTGGAGAGGCTGCTGCAACTGAAATGCTCTCGTTCCAGACAAGCTGAAGAAGAATTTTAACACCATCTGCACTACCTGATGTACAACAAAAAAGAAAAAAAAAATTCTAGTTTTCCTAATTTAGTTAACCAGAGAGTTTTTCTTCTGAGCCAGATTTGAAGTATACTTCACATTTGGACCTCTTGCTCATTTTAATGGGGATTTTTCTTTAGTCAGAAATGCCTCTTTTTGTAAAAGAAATCAGTTTTTCACAAACCTTGAAGTAAAATTTCCTGGTCTCTAACCAATGACAGATGCAGCAAGGTGAAATGGTTTTCTGTGACTGCAAGGGAAAATTGAAATTTTAATCAGGGATACCTATAGCATTCTAACTACCTTGTTAAGAATATGATAACAAATGTTTTTCATGCAAGTTGTAACAAAAGACCTCAGGCTTAAGAAACCACATAGTAAAGATGCACAGCAGCAGCTTTTGGAGTGTCTCCATGAGCAAGGAAAGTGATATCTTGATGTCCTGTCTCCTGATCTTACGCCAGTTAAATATATTGACTCTCAAGGGTTCTCAGTCACAAGGGGAACTGAACAGAGGCATCCTGCTTCCATAGTGGTTGGTGCCTCTGGCAGTGTCTCAGCTCTGTGATGTGGAGTGTCTGCCACAGAGCACTGAGCTGCTGACCAAACCTGCTAACCATAGCCTACTGTGCCCTTTTCCAAAGGCAGTCTCTGAAATATGCTGGCTCTAAAGGTAAGGTCCTTGGAGCTGTAGAAAGGGGATAGTGCTGTCTGGAAAGGGCAGGGCATAGTAGGGCCAAAGAACCCAGCTAAGAAAACCAGGATTCTTAGAAAAAAAGGGTGTTTCTGTTTGTCTGTCTGAACTGTTATTACAGCAAAGCTGTATGTCACAGCAGAAACAAGAAAGTAGTGGACAAAAAAGAATAGTGATTATTTCTTTAAGACAAGTGCAGTTTTCCAGTTTAATGGGTACAGTCCCCTTCTATAGAACTCTTCCTTCCCAAGCCTCTAGTCCAGGGCATCATGTACTTAATTAGCAGCTCCTCTTACCTTACAGTTGAGGGATCTCATAAATCGATTTTTGCTTTGGTTTGGGCTCTTTTTTGTAAATCAGGCTGATGAGGCAAATGTCTGTTACCAATAAAAAATAAAATCTTGGTCTGAGGTTTTTTTGCGTCTGTATTTTTTGTTTTGTTTTTCTTTTATTAACTAACCTAACAGCTTCTAAAGGTGATTGTTAACAGTTCCTTTAAAAAGAAAGCTATTGTTGCAGCCTTGGCAAAGATCAGACACATTTGAGGACATGTTTGAACTATGCCACCTTTTCAAAACCTGAGTTTTGCCGTTTCCATTATTCTCTGGGCAGAAGCATTCCATCATGCCTTTTCTCACCCATCTTACTCAGGGGTGATGGTCGTGTTATATCAGCACTTGAACCTGTAGAGAATTCAGACTCAGACTGCAACCCCAGCAACTTTCAGCAAAATCTATTTCCTCCTCCTTTTGTTCATTCTGATTAAAGGTTCCATCTAAGTGCTGTGGGGGGGAAAAAAGGGAGAAATTGATTTTCCACTGCCTTGCTGATTTCAAAGTTACTTTTGAGAGGGTTATTATTTTCTGTGTTTTGCACCTGTTTTACTGTGCTCTGAAGTGACTGCTTCCCATGCACTTGCTGCAGTGGAATCAGACGTCAGCTACCCCTGGGGCAGAACTATTAAATATAGAAGCAAAACAAGTCTCCCAGGGAAAAAGAGCCACTAGCTCTGTTTTTCTCTAGGAATCGTGCCTCAGACAGCCTTTCTGCCGGGCTGGTGTATTTGTTGATTTTCAGAGAGCTCTTTCCTTTTGTGGGGGTCCCTGGGCACGCCAACATTAAACTGCCCAGGTTGTGTAATGACAAGGCAGTGCTGTAAAGCAGCAGCTGCTGCTGTGTATGGCACAACAGGTGTCAGTCATGGAGATGTTCCTTGACAGAAACCTTATTTACCAAGACTGTGCACTTAAATGCCTATATAACAATGTATATGTACCTGTGAATGTATTCCTGGAAACCACCGAAGGGTAGGATCAAAAGAGTGTGTGCCTGCAGCAGGGATTGGGCAGAACTGAGGTGTTTCCACCCAAACTGGGATCAGTGCCGTGTTGCACTCAAGTGCTACCTACACTGCTGCTTTCTGCTGTTTTCAGTTCTCCAGCTGCCAGCAGCTGGGGATGTGCACAGAAGCAAAACTGGCTCTGATGCTCTCCTGGCCCTTTTCCAGCCCAAGCAAGAGCCATCAGCAGTGTTCCCCACGGCAGCATCTGGCTTACAGACAGCACCACCATAGCTAGGGGCCATAAATCTTGCTCAAAAGCTGGGGGTTAGTTGAGCATGTGCCAGCCCAAGGTACCTCTGGTATGCAAATATTACTGCAAGTCAATCATCTTACTCCATAAACAGTTGACAGCTGAGGGCCTGTTGGGCTCTTCTTCGTGACAGCAGGCTGCATGCCAGGATCTCCCCTGCAGTAAAGACTCCTCTCAAGGTTAATCTTTGAGGCTGGGAGAACCCTTGCCACAAGAGATTATCAGTAAATGATTAGCAGCAAGCTAAACTTAGAAATCTTGGCTAAGTAATATAAAGGATGGATGTGCACATGTAATCCTTTAGACATAAACCATTGACTAAGTCCGGGTCTAAGTCTGGGTCCAGATTCAACAAGAGTCCCATCAGAAAGGAGTTCAGCATGAAGGGGGTCCTTTCTGTACCTCATGACAGTGGGAGGGTCTTAACAATTTTGCCTGACTCTGTCTGCTGTGCAGTGACCTTGTCATTGAATCTTCTTAAACCACTGTCACATTTACTATCAAGCTTTGTTAAATTGCTGGTTTAGATCAATGAACGTATTACTATTTTTCTATTACATGTGAAGTGCATCACTCCATCTGCAACACCATCCTGGGCCAAGCATCACATCCTCTCTCTTGGTTCAACCAGAAGTCCTCTAACAGGGTCTTTGGTCACGGCTTGTCATCTTTGGAAGGACTAAGCTTAAGTGCTGTGCTTGTCTCATAGGGCAGGAAGATGCAACCTTTGGTATCATAGATTAATGGTGGGACCACTTGTGAAGAGGGAGAGAAGCCTCTATGTCATTAATTTCAGGGTCTGAGATGGTTGAAAGTCACCTCTCCAGTTCTGCAGAGCCTGCTCTGATTCCCAGCATTGGGCAAGAGAAATACAAGTTGTTTGCTGTTCACTTTTCATATTGTATATCCCTATGGAAGTTTTTGTGGGCATTTCCTGTGGAGTAGTTGGTAAGGATCCAATAGATCCCTCTCTGCTTTACTTCACAGCAAGTTTTGTTTCCTCACACTTTAAAGCAGATCTCAAAGCAAACTGCTGAACGATGCACAGAGAATGACAGGGAAGGAAGATATCTAGTCTGATAGATCATCCAAGTAAATACAAATAATGTCTGGCAGTACTTTCTGTACCTGGCAGGAACCACTGTGCCAGGACTCAGCTTTCTGTGAAGATCCTCAGTGCTGCAAACTCCCCTGAAATTTCCCCCTGGCCCAGAGTTATCTGGAATCTGCTGCTACCAAGGATAATTCCACTGAGGTGCTTCCTGTCACATTTTGGGATGAAATTCCCACAGTGGCTCATAATACTTACTCCATGGTCAGTTTCAATATTCAGATTCAGTTATGTTATATCAACTCCTGTAGAAGCAGTGCAGCTTCTAGAGGAGCTTCTTGCCCTTGGGGACAACCCAGCTGTGCAATAAACTGTTAATTGCTGTAGGCAGCTTTACTCAGTCAGTCTTGCGTGACTACATTTTTCCTACTGTACCCAAACCCAGTCCACACATGACCCTTGATAAAAGAAAATTGTTTTGCCAAATCTGACTTTTCCGTTGTCAGAAAAGGCCAAAATCAAGGAGTCTTTGAAAACCAATTTCAGGCCTGCAGCTCATGCCCTGTGTGATTACAATTGCCTTCTCCACCATTTCTAAACTGCACAGTCATTTCTGGCAAAGATCTAAGCAATTGGCCCTGAAATCTGATAATGACAAACTGATGTTGTGAAAATTAAGAACTGCTAAAGGTTATGCTTATAAAAAATAATAAAAAAAGACAGAACATGGTGCTTGGAGCTTAAAGAACACTTCCAAAACCATTTGTCCTTTCTACATGCTGGAGTTTTCCATCTGTTTTGGACAGGAATATTCTTTCAACAGTTGTGTGGATGTGGCTGATGCCTTGTTAGCCACTGTGATTGAGCATGCTCATACAGAATGAGCTACGTTTGGACTTGCACCAAAGTTGTTTTTTTTTTTCATGTAGGAGAGCCTCTGGAGTAAGGCATGCATTAACATCTGATAAATCACTACAAGAACATGTGCTCAGATAAAGTGGGGAAGGCAGGGACATTTCGTAGTGTTCTCAGATGCTGAGAGTAATTCATCTGACCTACACATTTAACATCAATACACAAGATATCTGTGTCCCTCCCAGGACTACAGCCTTCAACTGGATCACAAAGCTCTTCTGCAAACATGTAAAAAACCCAAGCCAATTAAACATGACAGAGCCTCCCCAAGGCAACTGTATGTATCTGTACTAAAATAAAGGTAATGGGGACCACTAGAAGGAGACAAAACAGCTGAATCCACACTGCAACATGAGACATCCTTGTCTTCCTCAAAGTCTTTTGAAATGCCTCTCTAAGATCCTCACAGAAAGAAACAGAAGCAGAAATGAGAGAGTTGGTGGAAGGAAGCAGAGATCAGACAGGAAAGCATGGAACAAAGACATGCAGTTGTCTCCCTGGTGAAATCCAGATGCAAAGTTAAGCTCCTTGGCTTCTGAATATCCCACCTTGTGCACTAGATAAGAAGAGAGTATGTTCACTACATGCCAGTTTGGGGCTAACACTTGGACCACCTTTTGCTATCTGTCTCAAGAAGAAGCAGGCTTATAAACCAGACTTCTATTGATTTTACTGCATTCCTGAAACATGAGTTAATACTTTACAGCATCTTGGATACATAATGACAATGTCATCATGTTTCATACGTGGTTTTAAAATTGCATATTTTGGGGACAATTCCTAAACTGTCTAAAGTCCATTAATGAGCAATTAAAGGAAAATTAAAGGAAAATTCCTCAGTGCTTTTGTTTATTGGGATACAGGTCTGTGTGTGTGTGGCTAGCCGTCGCGAACGACGATGCTTTTTTATTACGTGGAGCTCAGCGTGCGCGGAACTGGCCCCACCCCCTTTAGCCCTGGGACACTCTAGCCTTGGCCGGGGCAAGCCCGGACGAAGTTGGCAGAGCGAGACCCGCAGGACTCGAACCGGCGTCCTTCCGAGAAGGAGCACGGATCCAGGGGCGGCGGCTTTACCCACACGGCCACAGCAGCCGGCAGGATACAGGTCTATAACGATGTGAAATCTCTACACCTGAGTATCTGCAAGGATATCAGGTTGCACACTGGAACAGCTTTGAATTAATCTGTTTTGGGTTTTTTTGGAAAGGCACCTTTTATTGGTACACTCACTGAAACGTCAAAATGAGATTATTAAGCATACCTTTTCAAGAAGTCACTGCCAGCTAAGAGTTAATAATCATACAGTGACATTACTTCATAAATACTCCACTTATGGGAGCATTTATCAAACCACATATATGTATTCTGGGTTCTGGTCCCCACATCAAGTCAGATGGTGTCAGCAGAGGGATCAGATGGAACCTAAACACCTTCAGACCACATTAACAGGACAAATGGATCAAATGGAGAGTTTCTTTAGGGTAAATATTCTTTCTTTAGGATTTTTAAACCAGTTTAAGTCTTTGAGCAAATAATCCCTGGACTGACTGTACATCCACTTTACCAGGTTTTCCCTTTCTCACTCTAAAAGGCAGACAATCCTACACTCCTCATCATCTTTCATCGTCAGAGATTTTTCTGAGATTGTTCACAGGGTGGAAATAAGAATAATTTCAGAACGTTTGGGCTTTACTTTTCAATGAAAAATTTGTTTTGTTTTGCTTTTAGTATAAGACTTTTTCCACAGAATTAGGCTTTCAAGTTCTGACTAGAAATTACTATCAAACAGCAAATCTCCATGTCATCATATGATACACGAACTTGTATCATTCTGGATTTACAGGTGGAAAGATTAGGTCCAGGAAGGAACACAAAGAACATTGTTTCAAAGAAATTCAAAGCTGGTTTTTTTTCAGGGCTCAGCTGCCCCAAACTAGAGCTCAATAATGCTTTCAGATTTCAAGTGCAGACTGTCAGAGGAATCAGCATTTAACCTGGCTGACATGGAAAGGACAACTCAGTAATTTGAGAGACAACACAAGGAGCTCTTCTAAAAAACTTCAGCTCTGGCAAATGAATTCAATAAATACCTCAGCATCTTGAGTGGGATTCAGGTATAAATTAGAACTCAGTCTCAGTCCATAATGGATTCTGTAACCAGCTACAGCCTGACCTTGAAGTACGTGAACCACCGAGGGGATGTCTTATTCATCTTAAAGCTCATTACTTGCCATGCACCGAGTTCCTGTCCCAGATGTGCCCTTACCCCATTCTGTTCCCTTCTCTGGCTGAAGGGATTCAAATCCACATCCCCAACATCCAAAGAAGCATGTATTGTGAATTTAGAGGTCTGTCCTATATAGAAAAACACATAGGAAACTTGAGTAAGGAAATGGGTGAAACAAGGCCTGGCTGTGCTGTCTAGCAGATCTGGGAGTCTGACCAAGGATTTCAAACACATTTCTGCCTTATAGGAAGGAAATACTCTCTTCGCAGCGCCTCATATAAAGTCAGAATCTTTTGTTACCATTTCTGGTTTAATGAATCTTGAATTCCCAGCAATTAACTCATGGGTTTCCAAGATGCTCCACATAGAACTAGTGGAGCACATGGTGTAATAATGTGATATATGACTTTGTGTTGCCAACAGAATACTTTGCAAAGCAGTACTTTGTTTACAGGACAGTATTTTATCTTCCAATTAAGAAACTCCTCAGAAAAAGTACCATAAACCACTGATGAAGTAATTTCAATCATCCTTATGCATGGGAGATAATGCAGGGAGACTATGGCAAGCTGTCACTCTTTGAGCACAGTGTTTCCAAGTGAATGGAATAAAGTAGCAGTTTTAGTTTGTGACATCAGTTTGCACATGAATAATACACCAAATAATGCAATTTTCCTTTCAGCCAATGAAGAAAATTAAGTAATGCTTTGCGTAGAAATATCTCTCTTGTACTGCCCATTAAAACTTTACATGGAGAGAGGTATCAGTATGTACCCCATATGGTGCACTAGTCTCATCGCAGCAACTGAGGAACCTGCTGGAAGCCAAAACACAGAAATCATTCTTGTCCCATTCTGTGCTGTAACCAGGATAAAGCACTGCCACTACTTTGAAACTGCCACCAAGCACATTCCATCTTTCCTGAACAGCAAACAGGAGGCAATTGGGCAGTATTTAAGTCACAGCTTGAGCTGAAATGAGAAAAGGATGCAGGAATTGTGTGAGAGGACAAGGAATGGAGGAGACAACAGGGTACAGCAAATAAGGGAGTGCTTTTAGACCCAGACTTGGAATTTACATGTGTGTGCCACTCTGTAGTCAGCACATGGCAAGGGCTCTGGGCACACAGCAACGCCAAGCTCCCAGAAACCAACTATTTGTATGGTTTGCTTTCCTCTTTACTTTCCCTTCCACAAATGGGCTTTGTCAAAGAGCTGCAGCAATTACATCTGAAATGACTGAGGCCTGTGTGAGGATACCCAGGGAGGCTCTTCCAACACCCCAACCCAGAGTCTACTGAGCAACTTCCAGAAGTCAGTGCTGTTGCAATTCTCCCTTTCAGCCTTTACTTGGAGTCCCTGGTTGATGGACTCCACAACAACCTCACTCCTGCTTACCAAATAGAATATGTAAGGAATAGTTGTCTCTCCAAGATCAAACCCTCTTTTCGCTCCCCCAGTGAAGACACCATGCATTCATTGCCTCCTCAGAGCAGAGGGTTAATGCTGGGCTGCATCAAAGAATATGCTGACCTCCAGACACTGTAGGGAATTATGGACCAGAGCCTCAGCCAGTGGGCTGAGCGTGGTTTAATCACCACACACTCACAGTTAACTCATCTCACTTGTTCAGACTAATACTTATGGGCTTCCTCTACTAGGGGCTCCTAGGAAAGCACAGCTACCTGTGCCAGGGCTCAAGGGTGGTGGGTGTTTGCTGTCCCTGCTCTCCTAGCACAGATGTCATTGTAGATGACAAAGGAAGTGACAGTGTGACGTTCAGCTGCGTACTGTCAACCCAAAAGAGTGACTGTGACACCCCTGCTCTTGTATGTGTCAAGAGCTGCCAAGCAGGTCCTCTCTACCACCTCCCCGTCTTCCCTGCTTTAGCTGGACAGCCTGTTCATTCTTAGCTTAAACCCCTGGGAGAACACCGTTTAGTTAGGAATGGTGATTTATATGGCCTTTGTTATGCAGCCACTTTTTGAACAGGATAACATGAGCTAAAATGGATTATCTGTGTCAGAGACAAAATGTATCATAACAGTAACGAAGTAATCTAAAGAGCGTTCCTGCAAATCTTAGCTCAGTGACAGCTGACCTGTGCAAGACAGGGATTTATGCCAGTTGAAGGAATAAAGGCTCAGCTCAAAATTATAACAGAAAAACAGATTAGAAGTTTTAACTTCCCGTCTTCATCTCTGTCCCTTCATCACAGGGTCAGTCTTCTTAAAAACAGCCCTGATGATTTGGCAGTAAATCATATAATATGTTTAATAAAATACTATTAATGTGGTGCCAAGTGACCCCAGCAAGATCAAAACCTCATTGTTCAAAGCTGTACACAAGCAGGCTCTGCTCTGAAGTGCCAGCGATCTAATTATGGGGGGACACCAGGAGTGCAGAGCGCTGTGTTGACTTAACCCCTGTCACTCTGCAAAGCCCTGAAAGAACTGGATCTTCAGGCTTGGAAACCAAGACTCTGCTCCCCACACCACACAGCCTCCTCTGTTTGCTTTGCCAAGCAGCATCTCTTATTAGATCGCATTTGTTAGAAGAACAAGCAGCCATGCATGTGTGTATACACAGGCGTGCAGAGCGTCTGCACCACTGCAAACATGCCTGGCACACAGGGATTGCTGGTTCTTGCTCCACACACTCTTAACAGCTGCCAGTGCACCCTGACTCGGTTTTTCACACCAGAGCAGTAAGTGGATCACACTGTCAGCCACAGAAAGAGAAAAGAGACATGGTCAAAGCTCTTTGTTCGTCTTGAAAAGGATGGAGCTTCTCTGCTGTTTAAATTGCGGCCATAAACAGGGCTGCTCTGAGTCACTGCATTGTTTTGTTTACACCTTTAGACAGTGACTCCCTGTTCTCAGTGGCACCACCCTCAATTGTTTAAGACCTTTTTCCCCCACACTTCAAGTGCTGTTTTGGCCCAGCAACTGCCCACCATTTGCAGAGAGGAGCCCTGAGAGCCCAGAGAGTTGCTGCTTCTAATGTTGCAAAAGAAAAAAAATCAATCAATCAATATGTCCTTCTCTGGTCTACCGTGGCTAATAGTATGTGAGGCCCATTATTGATTTAGCGCTTAAATAGTTTTGATCAATAGAAGATTTTAATTTCCTCAGAAGACAACAATCTTCAGAAACTATCATGGATAACAAAGTCTGGAAAAAACCAAAACCTAACTCTCTGATTACTTCTGCCCCACAGTTCATCAGCAGGCCCTTCAGACCTGGTACATCAACCAAGCAGGCAGTTTTCATCACACATAATGACCAAGCAGAACTCAAGAGGGAGATGAATGTGTGCAGAGGCTTTGAAGCTTGGCTTGGGGTTATTAGAGTACATAACCTTGTGCAGTGTTTAGGCATTAATTTTGTTTGTTGGAAGACCTGTCTGAGCCACTCACAAAGGCTTGATCTCCCTCCCCAGTAATTTATCATAGAATCAAAGAGTGGTTTGGGTTGGAAGGGACCTTAAAGATCCTCTAGGTCCAATTGCCCTGCTGTGGGCAGGGAACCTTCTACTAGATCAGGCTGCACAGAGCTCCATTCAGCTGGGGGTGAGGATCCAACAACTTCTCTAGGCAATCTGTTCCAGAACCTCACCACCCTCACAGTAAAGAATTTCTTCTCTACATCTAGTATAAATGTGATCTTTCAGTTTGAAGCCATTTCCCCTTATCCTGTCACTACATGTTCTTGTAAATAAATAGCCTCTCTCCATCTTTCTTGAAGGCTCCTGTCAGGCACTGGAAGGCTGCAATTAGGTCACCCCTAAGCCTTCTCTTCTCCAGGCTGAACAATCTCAATTGTCTTAGACTTTCCTCATAGGAGAGTTACTCCACCCCTCTAATTAACTTGGTGACCTCCTCTGACCATGTTTCAGTAGGTCCATGTCCTTCCTGTGTTGCTGACCCCAGAGCGGGATGCAGTGCTGCAGGTGGGGTCTCACCAGAGTAGAGCAGATGGGCAGAATCATCTCCCTCAACCTGCTGTGCACTCTGCTTTGGATGCAGCCTCTCTTTTTATCTTTTATGTTATGTTCTGTTCTGTTCCATAAGAACAATTTCAGAAGTTGGGTGAGCAATTAAGATGTTGCTACACAATTCTGGAGTGTGCAGAAAGGTCTATATAATTGTCTTGAAAAGGAAAAAACAATAAAAGCATGATAGCTAGCAATTTTCTTTTTCCCTCCCTGTGGTTTTCAGTCCCCATGGTTGAGGTAGACAGGTTGTTCTCCCCACAGCTTTTTATTATTGTTGGATTTCTGCAATGCCATAGAAAAAAGGCATTTATACTTGATAGGAAGCATTGCTTGAGACAGGGCAAGAGCCTGGAGGGGAGGCACTGGGCAGGAAGGGCAGCATTACCACCCTCAGCAAGGATTATACTTGCTGTAATAACAGCACACAAGAATTTCACAAAAATTAGTCTCATTAAAGAACTACAGGCCAATAGTTTTCATCCTCAGATACAATTCAGTGCAAGACAGGCTGGGTTTCTTTTTCTCTATCTCCACTGCAAAAAACATTTGACTCTCAGTTACCCTTTTGTAAATGCAGAATGAAAAAACTGAGGACTGAATTATGAGAAGACATTAGTTGTTTCAGTTACCCACTCTCTGAAAAGGGCTGAGCTTGCCAAGTTTGTTTCCAGTCCATACTTTCCACAGATTTTTGCTGAGAAGGACCTGGGGACCTGGTGGACAAGGTGAACATGAGCCAGTAATGTGCCTTTGCAGCAAAGGCCAACAGTATCCCGAGCACCATCAGGCAGAGCACTGCCAGCAGATCAAGGGAGGGGATCCTGACCCTCTGCTCAGCCTGGTGTGACACATCAGCTGCACAACGTACTGGGCTCCTCAGTAGAAACGACATGGATGTACTGGAAGGAGTCCTGTGAAGGGCTGCAAAGATGGTGGAGGAAGTCTATGAGGAAGAAATCGCACACATCGTTTCAGATGTGATGAAAATAGAATCAGAAACAGATGGCTAGAAGAGTTGAGCTGGAGACTGGAAAGGATACATAAAAGGATGCACATGCAGGTACTTGTCCGAAAAAACCCCCTGCATTGTTTTCAGAACAATTTTCAGCTTGGGAACCTATGGTCATGCAAATATCATCCAAGGAATACTTGCTCAACACCTGAAACTTCATTCAAAGTTATCCAAAGTTCTGCAAAGCTTTTTTTTTTTTTTCGCTTTCCTTTTTAACATGGACTGAATTTCAAGAAAAGAAATGCTGTAAAGCAATTTTAGTTTAATTTGTCATTTAAAAAATGGGGAAACGGCAAGCTCATTGCAGATGAAAATTTTGCAAATTGTTGTTCAGTTTTATTCTGCTGCTTCTTCAAAGGGGCATGACTTAGTACTTGAGGTAGAAATCACGTTCAACAGATCATTTTAGGACTGCCATCAGATCTCAGAGATAGAAAATTCATATGAATCATGTTTGAAGTTGCATGTGTTAATAAATAACATCCAGTGCCACATAGCATACAGCATATAAAAGCTATTTAACAGCAAACAACAATAATGAATGATAGCACAGCTCATCAGTTACCATGCAGTATCCCCCCAGTATTTATGGAGGGGAAATATGGGCACAAGAAGGAAATTAGACAGGACAACAGAGTTAACACCATCATTTTAGAAATGTTAGATATTTTTTGTCAGTAGTTTCTGGGACTGCACACAAGGTCAAACCTATAGGCACAGGTCAATGTTGTCATTGCTTGTGAACTTTTCATAAGACCTACAATTTTGCCACATCTTTTCTTTGAAGGGAAGATGATATCTATGATAATATTATTTTTTTCTTTAACTAATGAGAGGTCATTCATTATATATTAAGTCATATTTTAAAATTAATTCTGGAGTTCCCATAGTTGAACAAAACACCTTCAGTGAAGTCTCTTTTCAACCATTAAAAAGCTTCTGATCAGCTCCAGTTTTGAAACGTCTAGAGATTCTGAGTCCACTTGTTATTTTATCAGCTAGATACCATTGACATTTGAAATAATGTATTATTTACATAAAAAGAGATATTTTTAGTCATAAATTGGCTAGACAGAGAGTGATCTGAGATCATTGAAAATAAGTGTTTCCAAAATTGTCAATTCAGAGGCAAATTATTCCTTGTTCACAGGCTTATACAGTGGTGGCACAAGGGAAAAGTAACGAGTCCTTCACTGAGACAATTAAATTCCTTCTCTTATGAAAATTGCACACATTTTCACTTCATTTTATCTATCAGTCATCAATAACTACCACTGCTTTGGAGCTTTCCATGGATGTTTTCCCTGACCACAAGCCCATGGCCGTGCTTTTGGGATGCATCTGGAAGGATCACAGCTCAGCTCTACACAGGTAAGCAGATCCAAAGAGCATCTGGATTTGTAACATGATCACTGTTACGTGCCTCCTGTCACAAGTTTCCAGAACTCCAACTTGCCTTCTTTTACCGCCACACTAGCTGCAAATAAAATTATATACTTCCCCTTAGCTGTTTCTGAGTTAGACTATTCTCACCAGATCAAAAACAGCTCTGTTCTTGGCTTCAGCTATACAGGTACTTTGGATGATTTGCTCAGTGATAGCAGTGATAAGGACAGTCAGTTCCCTTGCCACCTTTCCTTCCTTCCTTCCTCAGTTTGGTTTTACTTTATAGAAGCCATGGCCAACTAATGGGCCCTGGGGAAGAGTAGAAAGAATCTAGATTAATATCTGTGTGCACCAAGGTAGCAGCCTGGGGTTGGGATGCCCCTTGTTCAGCATGAGCCTGGAGCACTGTATCTTCTATTGAAGGCTTCCCTGCTGATCAAATCTTCAGGCACATAGAAGCAGTGGCTCAAGAAGACTTTTAGAACCAGGATCTGCCACAGGGTAATCCCCTCAGATGTGCTAACAGGCTTCTCAGCCTGGTTTCTGCAAGCAGACAATGCACCTGACTGGATACAGTAAAGCTCCAGGCACATACAGCTCCTCAGAGCTCCTTGTTGCTGCTCATAAATCAGAAACAATTGGGGTTTTCTGCCGCTGTATCTCAGCCCATGGTCTACAGAAACAAAGGTGTGTAACCTCCGGGGATTCATCAGTACCATCCTCACTCCAGGTGTTTTCAAAACCAGGCTTCATCCAGCTGCAAACACTGGACCTGCAAGTTCCTGGCAGGCAGCTTAGGGGATATCCTAGAAACATCTGTAAGCTGAAGCTTTACAATCAGCACATCAGGCCGTTGGTGTGAAGAGAAGCCAGATGTTTTTCTCTGCTGTAACAAATTCCTGGAGTCTTGCTTCCAATGCATTGGTCTGCTGCTGTCTGGAACAGCACCTGCTTAAGTGTCCAAAAGTCCTATGGTTTCAAATGCATAGTTAAAGGTGTCAAAAGGCAATAGAGAAGCATGTCCTGGAACTGATCTCTACGAGTGTCTTATTTTGCTTTATTACTATTTTGGAAATTTAAGATGGCAACCGGACATCTGACTCAAAAACATCTTAGTATTTATACCAACAGAAGTCTGAGATCAAAGACATTTCAAAGCTCTTGTTGAGCATGTTTTGAGTGTGCCTTGAAGTTGAAATTTCAGTTAGATAAAGGTTAGGGCTGTGCTACCTTGGTTCTCTAACCTAGTAAAAGCCACGATCCTAACACAGCTTCCCTCCAGCAGACAAGCTTGGTTAGATCAGGCAAAAGAAAAATTTTGGTTTGCCCCATGTGATATTTGGATCATAAAAAATACCACCATGGTAATCACAAACACATTCAGAATTAATAATAAAAATAAAATACAAGGGAAATGTCAGACAAACAGTTTTACTCTTGTAGAAAGATATCCCTGCCATTAAATATCTTTATTGGTAATCTGGAAGAAAACAGAAAATCAGTGCTGAGAATATTTTAAGATGAGACAAAAAATTGCCTAGACAGTAAATAAAAGAGATTGGTTACATAGGGTGAACTGGGTCACTTGCTAAAGTTGGTGGAATTTAAAAATCCACTTTCATAAAGGAAGGAAAAGAAAAAGCAAATATGAGAGGTCATATATGAGGGTGGGCTCTATGCTGAAGTTCATGACATTGGGAAATAGCAGCATACTAATGTCAAACTACTATCTGACTTTT
This sequence comes from Scytalopus superciliaris, assembly GCA_013400415.1. Taxonomy (NCBI): domain Eukaryota; kingdom Metazoa; phylum Chordata; class Aves; order Passeriformes; family Rhinocryptidae; genus Scytalopus; species Scytalopus superciliaris. The sequence continues at coordinate 162,677 of VXBX01005251.1, read as the reverse complement.
GTTTATAACCTAATGCAAGATCTCTAATAAGTAAAAGTTGACCTTGAGAAAGTAACAGAATACCAATGTTGTGTGCAGTGACAAATCCAGATTTGCAATTTGCAAGTTTGTGCATCTGCACTTCAAAGCTACATTTCGAAGCACTCCAAAACAGCAGAAAAAAATTGAAGCCTGTGGAATAAGCTTTGGAATAATTGAAGAAACTCAGTGTATTTATATCACTTAATGAAAGAGAGAGGTGATTTGACCAAAGTTTGCAAGCACATATCTGTGGAACAGATTTCAAATGGAGGCTACATCTTTTCCTGACATGAAAAGAAAGAACACAATCCTGAGTTTGGAAGAAGGTACAAAAATGGCAGCTAGCAAAAGACAAAAAGTTTGAAAAATCATTCATAGAATCACAGAATCATAGAATGGTCTGGGTTGAAAGGCACCTTAAAGATCATGCCATTTCAGCCTCCTTGTTGTGGGCAGAGGTATCTTCCACTAGGCCTGGTTGCCCAGAGTCCTAACTAAGCCAGCCATGAACACTTTCAGAGATGGGGGATCCAACAATTTCTCTGGGCAACCTGTCCCAGTGCCTCACTACCTTCACAGTAAAGAACTTCTTCCTAACGTCCAATCTANTGGGCTGTGAGTGCACATGGCCAGATCATGTCTATCCTCTCACCCACCAGCACCCCCAAGTCCTTCTCAGCAGGGCTGCTCTTGGTGCAGCACATTGCACTTGGACTTCTTGAACCTCATGAGGTTCCCATGGACCCACTCCTTGAGCTTGTCCCTCTGGAAGGCATCCCATCCTTCAGGCATGTCAATGCACTTTCCACTTGGTGCCATCTGAACATTTGCTGAGGGTGCACTCAGTCCCTTTATCTGTGTCATTAATGAAGATACTGAATAACCTGGTCCCACTATGGACCCCTGAGGAGCTCCACTTGTCAAGGATGTCCATTGGGATTCTGAGCCATTGAGCACCCCTGCTGGATGTGACTGTCTAACCACTTTCTTATCCATCTAACAGTCCACACATCAAATCCATCTCTCTCTCTAAATGAAACATGTCATCTGAGCTTGACAACCAAGCAGAATGCCTTGGTTTCACCAGGACAAAGCCTCTGTATAGCTCAAATTAAGAACATACTTTTCCTTTGATCAGAACAAGTACTGTTAAGGATGCAACAGTCCTCTTACCAGTAACCTTAACTGACTAATCTAGGGCTAAATATTTACCGTCATTCTCCAACAAACAGATTATGAAAGAGGAGAAAGAAATCTGTTGCCCTTGTAGCAAAATCCAAGGTGGATTTTGCATTCTGTAAACAGCATGTTTTCACGTCAGCAGGCAACAGCCATTTCAGAAGGACAGGTGTCATGGGCTAATGCAGAGGATACGTAATGTTCCTTCCTCAGAGACTTATTTTATTGTTTCCACTATAAAAGGTCTTCAGGCTCGAGCACATGATATGCCTGTTTATGTCAGTCAGACATACCCTATAAATCTGTTTGGGGACTTCTGGTAATTATGTGCTGGGCCAATTCAGCACCAACTTCCCAGCTAGTAAAACACATCCAAGCAAACAAACAGCTTTCAGGTCTGTCCTCAGCAGATTTCCTGTATCAAACCAGCACAACATGTCTGGCCACCAGAAAACAAATAGCTTTTCTGGGTAACTGTTTCTTCCTCAACTGATTGATTATTTATTTAAAAAAACAAAACAAATCATTTACGGTCAAGATGACACAGAGGTATTTTCCAGTGCACTGGAGAAGGGACTGCTTCTTGCTCTCATCTGCTAGCCCTAAGTACCTCATTATGCTTGTTTGTGCTGCCATAATTGTCACTATATAGCGGAAAACTCTATCAAGAGGAAAGACAGGAAAGAGACCGCTTCAGCATCCTACCCAAAACTGCACTTAAGATACACCACCTTGCTGCTATGCATCTGATCCAAACGTGAACTCTGAGGGAAAGGCAGTTGATGGATGAACCACTCAATAGTGTTTATGTCCCATGAAAAGCACCCACCAGCATCCCCCAACGGAAACACTTCATTTCAGAAATATTGAAATTATCAATTTTGACACTGTTTACATTTAGTCATGTAACCTGAATTATTGTGAAAAAAGTTTCAAACACTACAGTATTCCACTTTTCAGAAACTGAACTTTCTAGCATAGTTTGTTCCCCTTACTGCTTAATAAAAGCTTCACATTTACACAGACAAGCTCATTGTTCACCTAGGGTAAGGGTGACTATCTGTAGTGGATGGAAAATTTCAACTCCAGTTTTGATTAACTTTCTACAGTTTCAGATCCAATAAGGATCATGGCCATGGCAGTCACAGAAGAAGAATAAAAGCTCCCTGAACAAAGTTCCATTGTGTGAGTGGACACTTTTTATGTCCTCACATGCTTGTAACAACAGCAGTCAGTGAACCCTGAGACATGGGTTGCTCAAAGGATTTTTTGAGCTTGGCAAGAGAGAGTTTTGGTGTTCCACATCTCACCACTCTTTAGGATACCATGAGTCCAACAAGGCATGAAAGACACATTTCCCATTTGGAGGGTGATTGCAGGTCAAGCGAACTGATGCTGAGTCCGAGGGGGTGTTGAAGAGACAAAGGAGCAGTAGATCCAAAGCCCCAACATCCCTGCACAGGCCAACACTGTCTGTTCCCAGCAGGGTCCTCATACAAACCAGACTACCCTTGCCAGTCAGACCGTGTGTCCCTGGTGGGAGGGCAGAGGGAGCTAGCAAGTTTGCAAACATGTAACTACAATAACTATGAAGACCCATTTTTGCTTCCATGAACTACAGCAGGATGTAGCTACTGCAGCATCCCCTCTGCCTCCTTGCCTAAATACACAGATATATGAACAGAAATTAGGTAATCCAGGAGCAACAGGGAACTGTCAGCTTCCAGGTGAAATGCAGGCAGCACCTGCTAACAAGGGGGATGTCTGCTGCAAGCAAATTCCTGCCTCATGCTGGAGCCTGAGGATCCTCATGGCCTCCACTCAGCTCAGATATAAGATAAAACTTTCACTTTACATGGATGTGAAGCCAAGACCAGCTAGGCTTGGCATCTCATCAGATGGGCAGGAGGATGAAGTCAGTCACTTTTCTTCTAGGTCCACAGCTGCTGAGTACAGGGTCTGGCACACCCTGCTTTTAGCTAGGGGTAAAACCTCACTGGTGTTTCAGTGTGTTTAGTCATTCCAGTGATTTGCTATGACTAAAAGAGCCAGGGCTGTGTCCCAAGAAGGTTAGGACTAGGAACAGGTACACATGGAAGAGAATTTGCAGCTTTCTTCTGGAGAAAAACACTATTCAATTAGCTTTCAGACATAAGCATTGCAGCAAAGGACAATAATTCTATCAGGAGTACTGTCTGCTATTAGTCTGATTCATGCTCCCATATATTATAACATGACAATGTATTTTTACTTCCAGAGCCAAAAAAACAAGAAATATACTTCTAAGTCAACACAGCGGTAACTTAATCTCAAGCTTCATTAGTTCAGCTATCGTATGAAAGAGATAAAATATATGGGAAAATAAACAGGAAACAACTCCATGACTTCCATCTGTGTAAATAAGCATGTGGGGAGCTTCAAGATTCACTGCACTTCTGTTCACAGTGAGCCCTCATGGCTTTGTAATAAAAGCATTCCCCCTCTGCTATTTCATTAATCAGCTTCCCTCACACTGGAGCTTTCCTTATGGCAGTTTCCCATCAATGCCACATTTGCCATCACTCCAGTATGGCACTGTTGTTCCCAGTGGGAACTTCCTCTATCCCCAGCACTACAGTAAACAGCAGTGTCCTTTGCCCAGGACATCCGAAAAACAGGACCACAGATGTGGCATTATGAGAGAACAGCTCTAGGCACCTGTTCCCATCCCGAGTGTTGCTGCTGCAGTAAAGTCACGGGCTGCCTTGAAACGCTCCCATAGCCAGTGACCTTCACCTGCTTGGGACTTCCCTTATAATGTACAGGAAACTGGCTTGACACCACATGCAGCCCTTTCTTCCTTCCAGCTTCCCCCAGCCTCTATGCACAGAGCATGGTCTCCTTTTTTCTGGCACATAGCACTTACTCAAAGCCAAGACAGCCTTTAAGTGTTTGGTACCCAACATTCACCCCTTCTTTCAATTATGAAGACTTCACGCTACACTCAGGGTTTCTGTTTTTTCTATTATGCCTTTATGGCATAGTAGGACTGTTAAAATGTGTGCTTTGCTCTGTGTCTTGGACACTGTATTGGCCTGTTAATTATGAACCTGAGCTCAATCCTTTCCCTTTCAAATCTGGGGGGAATTCAGTTTGCAGTCTCTCACAGAACTGGCTTTGGAGTAGGTCTTTTTGACTCATCAGTCTTCATGAGCCCCAGAAATACCATTCTCCACATCACAAACAAAGGGATTGAGTGCAGCCTCAGCAAATTTACAGATGACACCAAGCTGAGAGGTGTGGTTGCCACATCTGAACCACAGGAGGAACCTGGACAAGCTCAAGAAGTGGGTCCATGGGAACCTCATGAGGTTTAACAAGACCAAGGGCAAGTTGCTGCACCTGGGTCAGGGCAACCCTCAGTATCAGTCCAGGCTGGGGGATGAACAGATTGAGAACAGCCCTGCTGAGAAGGACTTGGGGGTGCTGGTGGAGGAGAGGCTGGACATGACCCAGCCATGTGCACTCACAGCCCAGAAACAAAATATGTGCTGGGCTGCATCCAAAGCAGGGTGGGCAGCAGGGGAGGGAGGGGATTCTGCTCCTCTGCTCTGCTCTGGTGAGATCCCACACAGAGCACAGCTCTGGGGTTCCCAGCACAGGACAGACATGGATCCATTGGAGTGAGTCCAGAGGAGGCCATCAAGTTAATCAGAGGGATGGCGCACCTCTCCTATGAGAAAAGGCTGAGAGAAACCCAAGAAAAGTTAAGAGAAGTACAGAGCAGTTGTGGATCCCCCATCCCTGGCATTGTTCAAGGCCAGGCTAGACATGACTCTGAGCACCATGGTCTAGTGGAAGGTGTCCCTGCCTAGGGACTGGACTTAGATGATCTTTAAGCTTCCTTCCAACCTGAACCATTCAGTGTTCCTATGATTTATTCTGTGATGTCTCAGTCCCAGCCAAAGCCACTGATTGACAGAATTCAGTCTTCTCTCCTGCTTGTAACATGACAGAGACAGAGGTGACTCCAAAGGTCTAGCAAAAGACTGCCTCCCCAAAGCCCCAAGTGCAAATTGATGGTGCTCTCTGCTTTCTGGGCAGCATGGCAGGGAACAGGGTTAGTGTGATTCAGTTTCTGGCCATAAACACCATCAGTACCTAAAACTTGAGTGTTGAAAAGGTTTGGTGCAGGGGGATGGTGGTGGTTGGGCTTGGGCATAGTCATATTATATGCAGCTCTTCAGAAAACTAACATGGCCCCCAACAGACACAACAGACATGCACAAGAAACCAAGGCACATCCGGAAAATGTGCTTTTTAAGCTTCTCTCCCCCACCCTCTCCCCCCGGAAATTCCATTTTATGAATATTCTTGCACTGGAAAAATAAAATACCAGAGACATCAAACATAAGCAATGCCATTTATTGAAGCTTGAAACCAATATGTCATCACAGTTTGCTTTTTAAACCTCAAAATATTAGAACAAGCTGTGAATGTGCCAAATACACAATTTTTCCTGAGCAATCTCTTGAAGCTGATGTATCTTGGGCTAATAAGATAATATAATGATAATATGCCCCTGCACTTAGTACTCTATTCAGTTTTGAGACTAATGACCATATAGGTTTACACCATAAATCCACGTTTACTTAAGAGTAGTTGTCTCATAATAGCAGTGGCACTGCTCTGTTAAAACAATTCATGCTGTCACAGTCTTTTCCCTAAAGTTTTAAGTGGAACAACAGTGATTACTGTGCTTCCCTAGGTAGAAAGATTATTTTGATTAATGTCCATAATATAATTTATTCACTTTTTATTAACTTCAAATTAATTTCCCTGAAGAAAACAATGGAGGCAGAAATGGTTTTACCCCACGGCAGCCCTAAGGAGCACTGGAAAGGACAACCTTCACAGGCATTCTTCCTCCCACCTGTACCATATCGACTCCGTCAGCTCCTTTCTCATTAGTCCACATACTTCATGGCCAACTTCTGCTCACCTCTGTGGACAAAATACTGCAGGTACCTCTGAGCACAGAAGAGTCGAATCCTGAAGTGAATCTAACTCTGCTCACCCAAATCCTGTAAGATGCTTCTGGGAATATAATAATCACCTGCACCATCCACCAACCTAGGTTGTTTGGCTGTTGGAGAACTGCTTACACAATGCAGCCCAAGGTCACGCCCTGCCCAAATGCTTCCTGAATCAGATGGGACACCTCCACTTCTCCACATGATACAATAGTTCCGTGTCCAGTGGAGCAAGAACTGGTTTCTATTGCTCAAAGAGTCAGCAGCCATTCAGGTTCTCAGAAGGACAAAAGCACACTGTGAAACTTAAAAAGCATGATGTCTGGCGCTGGCCAGCAACACCAGAGACATCCACTATTGTAAGAGTGTGTGCATGCATGCACATGCACCACTGTAAGTCATCCCCACATCTGTTATACTAGCACCACATTTTTAACAGTGGATTTTGTTTTATCAGCACCTATAACTGGGGTTACATTGCCATCACAGAGGTAAATAAATCTAACCTTGCCATGCTGCATATTTTGAACTCCCAGAGACTTCAAGTGAAGAAATAAGCCCTTAGCCAAAGGTCACAAACCTTTGAAAAAGGACAATTTGACTTGTGGCCATCATTAGGCTAATATATTATAGCCAGGCCAAAATATTTCTATTAACTTTCATAAAGGTCTGTCTAGAAAGAGGGGTACTGCTAGTCATACTTCTATAACCACAGCGACACTTGGACTCATGACTATGTGTCTCAAGCTATATTGCATAAAATGTGACATTTCCCTGTATTAAAATCTCAAACTGTCAGGTAACTGGGGAACAAATCTGACATTTTCTAGAAAGCATAAAGAACCAAGGTATCCAAATCCTACTGAATTCCAAAGAAATCTAAACGTCTGCTCTCGTCCAGCTCTTTTGAAAATGCCCAACTTTGTTCAAAGGGGCCAGTTGTGGCTCCCTGAAGATTGTTTTGCCATTTTCTTCAATAGCAAAACAGATTTGGTTAGTGGTCTCTTCATGCCTGAGGTCTGACCTACACAGGCACTACTCTGGGTAACAGATTCCTGTCCCACATGCCCTCACCCTCACTGTGATCAAGGATTTGCACTGGAAGAAAAGTTTGATGTGAGGTGATAGAGTTGTCTTGTGGATGTGGGCTTATGCCACTGCTGGAAGATACTGGATTACATGAAGGTCTATCATAGAATATGGCAGTGAATTACAAAGTTTCCAGCTGCTAGCTGACCCTTATGCCAATGGTGTAAAATTGGTTTCAAAATGTAGTATGGAAATTTTTCAGTTGAAATGCTTGCATGCCATATTTGAAACTGCAAGAAAGATTTAAGTCTGTAAAGTTGAATTTTGTCATATCAGTTAACATAACATCTGCAGAACTGAATCAGCTCATCACTGTTTTCTCCTTTTTCATTTGTAAAAGAACAAAAAGACTTCGGTCTTTAAACTCAAAAGACTCAACTTCAAACTGTCCTTACCTACATCCGTTTAGAAATATTTTGCTCTCTCACTGTGTGTCTCCTTTACTCTTTGTGCTATAAACAGTGCAAACCATTACAGTGTCTGATCCCTCTGTTTGGCAACAACAATATTCTTGAACAAAGTGAAGCTAACCACTAACATAAAATGGATGAAAGTGAGAAGTCAATAGAGATAGAATACTACCAACATAACCTTTCCAAAGGGTAAGTCTTGAGACTGAATTTTGTCTACAGAGCAACCTGATACAACCTCTATGTTGTCAGTTTCCTGACAGCTTCCTTCTGACTTGTATCACTCATGTTTCAATATTTGCAGCTATGGAAATTGGCCAGTTTTGACTTGGAAGGCTTGTTTTATCTCATTTCAAATGGCCTTGGATGGTTAATTTTAAATGGAGAGGATCTATAGATGATAGTTGAGAATGCTTTTGCCTGTCTAGCAAAAGATTTGCAAAACCAAGTATTTCTTTATACTGAAATTATTCTGTCAAATGGAATGTATGAAACTGTCTAACAGATATTGCTGGTTTCTCCCCTAAATCTGTAAAACAGACATGTAGAAATGGCACTTTAGGACAAGGTTTAGTGGTGAATTTGGTAGTTGGGGGTTAGAGGTAGGACTTGATCTTAAAGGTCTTTTCCACCTAAGTGATTCTATGACTCTATTAAGGTGGTAGATACAAGCAGCTTTGCTTTTATGGTACCAAGAAACGTTGCTTAAAACGTAATTTGGAAGTTAACATCCTGTATTTGATGGGGTTTTCAGATTACAGCAAGACATTTGTAGCAGAAGAAAACTGGTCAGAACAGGCTATGGCTGAGGTATCCTTCAGAGGTTCAATCAAGTACTAAAGGAAGATTTTTTTTTTCTTCTGAAAAACCCAATGTTTAAATTCAGCCTGCCTATCATAAACACTTACTACAAAACTCTGCTTTTAAATGTATGAAGTGAGCAATGGATTTAGAGAAACACTGCCACTTCACCCTCATTCCTAAGACAGAAAGGCAAGTGGGCATAAAGAGAACTGGCACACAGTGCAGGTCCGTGTCTCCTGCACCACTGACCACCTTCACTAAGCACTCTTGAGTAAGCAGTGCTGGTGTTTCAAGTTGGTTTTGAAAAGAGATGGAAGAAAGAGCAAGTAAAACATTAAGTTAAAACAATCAGAAAATTCTTGCAAGCTTGTTTCTAGCATCTACGCATGCCTAAGAAGTACTACCTGCTGGTACACTGCAGATTACGTTACAATTTTTTGACTATTAGAGAGGAAAAAAATGAAGCAGCAAATTAGAACTGATAACCCTAGGCAATGTGTTTCCCAGTACTGATCACAGATTTCCATTTATGTTGGATGGTTCAGAAAAAAAACAAGGAACGTAAAACCTGTAAACAGAAGCCCTACTCAGAAGAAAAAAGATAGTAAAGCTAGTGCCATGCCGCTTGGTTGCTGTTTTCTTGGGTTTGAGGTGATTTTCTTCTAGATTTAATGTAATGATGTTGTCTGAGACCTCGCTGATCCCCATATCTTGCTTTGTTACGGATTCGGGGCTGACTACAGGTGAAGCAGCACTGAGACTGTATGGACGGCAGCAAGCACTTGCCAATGCCTTTCAGCCTCTGACAGAAGTGAACCGACAGCTGGTCTTTGCTGCAGGGCAGCCCTGTGGTGGAGAAGATGAGAAGAGTTAGTTATATTTTGCTAACACACTGCCTGTATTTCTAGAATTTTAAACTGCTTTATGCCAGTCCTGTCTATTAAGGCTTTTACTTACGATGGCTTTCTCTTCCTTTGTATTATAGACCAGCATAATCCCCCTGGAATTCTAGGATCTTTTAGTAAAAACATGACCTTCTGTCTTGGAAAATACAGTGCTCATTGCTGTTTGGTGAGACTTTACTTTTGCAGCAGACATGACTGACCTATGCTTTTCACTTCAATGTTTCTGCAAATAAGGACTGCCAGAGAAAGCCTAGCAACAAAGATTTGTGAGTCTGGTACTTCTGTAGTCTTGTAACTGCATTTAAGACAGGTGCAGTGGGCTGGCAGCAACATGCAGAGCAATGCAGGGCAGGCAGGGAAACACAAAGGATGGGTAAATGCATGTTCAGCTTGGCTACCCTTCAATTTCTGCAGCACCAGAATAAGACAGGGACTGGCCTTGTATGTATTATGGTGCTCAGAGGTCTGTGGTAACTTTAATAAACTGAGACGTGCCAGATTTAGTCAGATGTTCTAAACTGGCGGTCCTCAGCTGCGAGAAGAGAAGGTGTGCAAAAGTAGGAAAATGATGGATTAGTTGAATGCAAGGTTATTGTTCAGCACATCCCTCAGCACAGGAAATAGGGGAACTCAATGAAAACTAGTATAAAGGCAGTTTAAAATGGATAAAAGTGATTCTTTTCACACCAAGCTGTGAACCTCTGGAACAAGTGTCCTCAGGATACCCAGCCCCAGAGCTGAAATTTCACGATGGGGAGCTGAATGAAGCCTCCATATTCCAAAAGGAGATGGTTAGTGACCTGCTATGCCAATTAGATACTCACAGGCCTATGGGCCCTGATGGGATCCACCCCAGACTAATGAGGGAACTGGTAAAAGAACTTGCCAAAGCACTCTCAATCATCTACAAGCAGTCCTGCCTAATTAGAGAAGCTCCAGCTGACTGGAAATTAGCAAATGTATAATGTCCTGCTACACAAAGGAGCAGAAGGATGATCCAGGGAACTACAGGCTTGTCAGCCTAATCTCAGTTCTGGGCAAGGTTATGGAAGATATCTCCCTGACTGCCATTACACAGCACATGCAGGACAACGAGGGGATCACGCCCAGCCAGCATGGATTTACAACAGGCAGTCCTTGATCAACCTGGTCTCATTCTGTGACAGTGACTCATTTAGTAGATGAGAGAAAGGCTGTGGATGTGTCTATCTGGACTTCAGTAAAGCCTTTGACATCGTCCCCCAGAGCGCCCTCCTAGAAAAAACAGCTGTTCATGTCTTGGATGGATGGACTCTTCAGTGTGTAAAAAACTGGCTGGATGGTTGGGCCCAGAGAGTAGTGGTGAATGGAGCCAAATCCAGTTGGTGGCCAGTCACCAGTGGTGTTCCACAGGGATCAGTTTTGGGGCCAGTCCTGTTTAACATCTTTATTGGTTATCTGGATGCAGGGATGGAGGGCACCCTCAGTAAATTTGCAGGAGACACAAAGTTGGGGGGGAGTGTTGATCTACTCGAGGGTAGTGCAGAGGGCTCTAGACACACTTGATCAATGGGCTGAGGACAATCTGCATGTGCTTCAATAAGGTGAAGTGCCAAGTCCTGCACTTGGGTCGCAGCAATCCCGCGCTGTGCTACAGGCTGCAGGAGGAGGCTTGAGAACTGTTTGGCAGAAAGGGACCTGGGGGTGCTGGTTGACAACCAGCTCAACATGAAAACCAGCAGTGTGTCCAGGTGGCCAAGAAGGCCAATGGCAGACTAGCCTGTATCAAAAATACTGTGGCCAGCAGTGAGGTCCCCTTGTACTTGACATTGGTGAGGCCACATCTTGAGTGCTGTGCCCAGTTCTGTGCCACTCACTTTAAAAAGGACACAGAGGTGCTGCAGCACGTCAAGAGAAGGGCAACAAAGCTTGTGAAGGGTCTAGAAAGCATGTCTTCTGAGGAATGAATGAGGAAGCTGTGTTTGTTTAGTCTAGAGGAG
>VXBX01005251.1:122089-150272 GCA_013400415.1 Scytalopus superciliaris | reverse complement strand
AAAAGAACTTGCCAAAGCACTCTCAATCATCTACAAGCAGTCCTGCCTAATTAGAGAAGCTCCAGCTGACTGGAAATTAGCAAATGTATAATGTCCTGCTACACAAAGGAGCAGAAGGATGATCCAGGGAACTACAGGCTTGTCAGCCTAATCTCAGTTCTGGGCAAGGTTATGGAAGATATCTCCCTGACTGCCATTACACAGCACATGCAGGACAACGAGGGGATCACGCCCAGCCAGCATGGATTTACAAAAGGCAGTCCTTGATCAACCTGGTCTCATTCTGTGACAGTGACTCATTTAGTAGATGAGAGAAAGGCTGTGGATGTGTCTATCTGGACTTCAGTAAAGCCTTTGACATCGTCCCCCAGAGCGCCCTCCTAGAAAAAACAGCTGTTCATGTCTTGGATGGATGGACTCTTCAGTGTGTAAAAAACTGGCTGGATGGTTGGGCCCAGAGAGTAGTGGTGAATGGAGCCAAATCCAGTTGGTGGCCAGTCACCAGTGGTGTTCCACAGGGATCAGTTTTGGGGCCAGTCCTGTTTAACATCTTTATTGGTTATCTGGATGCAGGGATGGAGGGCACCCTCAGTAAATTTGCAGGAGACACAAAGTTGGGGGGGAGTGTTGATCTACTCGAGGGTAGTGCAGAGGGCTCTAGACACACTTGATCAATGGGCTGAGGACAATCTGCATGTGCTTCAATAAGGTGAAGTGCCAAGTCCTGCACTTGGGTCGCAGCAATCCCGCGCTGTGCTACAGGCTGCAGGAGGAGGCTTGAGAACTGTTTGGCAGAAAGGGACCTGGGGGTGCTGGTTGACAACCAGCTCAACATGAAAACCAGCAGTGTGTCCAGGTGGCCAAGAAGGCCAATGGCAGACTAGCCTGTATCAAAAATACTGTGGCCAGCAGTGAGGTCCCCTTGTACTTGACATTGGTGAGGCCACATCTTGAGTGCTGTGCCCAGTTCTGTGCCACTCACTTTAAAAAGGACACAGAGGTGCTGCAGCACGTCAAGAGAAGGGCAACAAAGCTTGTGAAGGGTCTAGAAAGCATGTCTTCTGAGGAATGAATGAGGAAGCTGTGTTTGTTTAGTCTAGAGGAGAGGAGGCTCATGGGGGACCTCATTGCTCTCTACAACTACCTGAAAAGAGGTTGCAGTGATGTGGGAGGTGGTCTCTTCTGTCATGCACAGTGAGAGGAGAAGAGAAAATGGCCTTAAGCTGAGATAAGGGAGATTCAGAATAGATATCTGTGAAAGTTCAGGTTGGCTNGCCCAAACACCGGGAGCTCGTCAGCGTGCGAGCCCGAGAAGGAAAAGAAAGCAAAAAAGAGAGAAAGAACCCCTCCTCCTTTGGCTTATATACACCTGATTACGTAAAGAGATGGGATGGAATACTTCCCAGATCTTGACCCTGGTTACCAAGGAAGGCCTACAAAAAACAACCCATCATAATATCAGAAAAAAAAATCACTGTTAGGATGATCACACATTGGAATAGGTGGCCCAGGTAGGATGGTGGAGTCACCATTGCTGGAAGTGTTCAAGTGGCATCTGGATCTGGTGCTGGATGATGTGCTTTAGTGTTTTAGGGGTTATAGTGGCAGTGCTGGGTGGACAGATGGACTGGATGATCTTACAGGTCTCTTCCAACCTTGATGATTCTGTGATTCTAAGAACTTGCTGCCACAGGAAAGGATGGAAGCAGGCAGCACTGAAGGGTCCAAAAGGGTTGCAATGTATCAATTGAAATTTAAATTAAAAGGCACTACATGGGAACATTTAACAGTCCTAATATGTCAGTTGGGAATGCTGGAAGACTACCATGGGAATAAATCTCAGTAAAACACCAAAATCCTGTACTCTTGCTAAGTAGCATCTTCTAATGCCATGGCTGGAGACACAGTGCTTGGCTGTAAGGAACAGTGGTCTACCCCTTAGGGCACCTCTTATATTCTATGGGCCACTTGAACTTTTATTCACAGAAATAACTAGTACTCATTTGCATAGGCAGTATTTATCTGATTCTGTCTTTCTGAACATGAGAGGAACAGGAAGTAAGCAGACCAATTCAACCCTAGGGCAAAACATGTCCTAAAGATCTTTGAAGAGCAGCAGGGATGATGCATTGCTCTCAAGGGTATGTCAGATCTGCACTTCCCTCAGGAGTCAAACCCTTGTCTCATTGCCAGATTAGACTCTTACCACTGACTTAATAAAAGGCTTTTGAAGGCTTTTCTACAAGGACTCTAAGCTGTTGCTGTTCTCACCTGAGGGTACCTGCTGGATACTGCAGTACAGACTATAGACAAAGACCTGTAGCCTTCTGTAAGCTTCTTACCTCGCCTGACACCTGTTTTCTGAGCTATGAACCACCTACACAACTCAGCTCCCAGACCTCTGAACAAGAGAGGTACAGGACACTCTGAGTCACCCCCCACCTCTCCATTTTGGACAGTCCCACCCTGTGGGACACTGATTTTTCTTACAGGGTCTCGCTGTAAGAAACTTCTGCACTCACAGTTCAGAACCTGCAGTTTCCACAGGGGGAATCTTTCTTAAAAAATGGCATCTGTTTGGCATGAATTTGGACTCACTGCATGTCTTTGACACAGCCAGAGTTACCCAAAATAGGCCAATACAAGCAGGCCTATTCATTTAGTCGTGACATTATAAATTCAGGATGCATGCTCAGAGGCCTGCACTCCTCATCCTGGCAACAATCCTTATCATCCAGGAGGGCTGGAGAGCACCAGAGAGAACATCCAACAGAGCAGCTGAGCAGCAGCAGCAGGTCAGGCTGACCTGTAAGTACTGAGCCCACAGTACTCAAAAGAAGGTGATAGACTGAGTCAGTTTCCAGTTTTTGCAGAATCTCAGAACAAATGGAGAGCTTTTTGGAAACTGTCTCATGCAGGCACATTCCCATACCTGTACTTTTCCTGCACTCTTGTAGATTGCACTTCTGATGTTCTGTTGGCTTGGCTTTATCCACACACATACTGTCATCTTCAGTTTCATTGGTTTCTGTATTCATGCATTTCACAGTTCTCTGCTGAATGCCCCCTCCACAAGAAACAGTGCACTGAAAGAGAGTAATTTTAACATACATAGAAGTCTTTTTACATCAAAATTTTGTAATATGCAAATATTTGGGCTGTAATGTGACAAAAGGCTAAAAATGCCACATGATCCAGAACCAAAGACATTACAGTACTTTGTGTATGCTCTATGCAGACACCTCCATGTTGTATCATGGCCAGATTTGGATGGATACAGTGGAGGGGTAAACAGTATAAATACAGCATCTTGGAATGTGTAACAAAGGGAAGAGGACTGTTTTCTACAGAGGAGGACGAGAATGATCAGTCTTACAAAATAAGAGAGTAGTAATCCAACTTAGTACAAATTGGGGCAGTTTTTGCTTCCTGTGTTTTCTCATTAAGTTAAACATGTATAATCAATTGCAATGTTAGGTCTACAAATGACCAAGCTAAGATTTTAAAAAAAAAGCTCAGTGAGATGTTGCTTCTTTCATGACATTTACAGAGTGCTTACCCTTTCTTTATCACCACAGAAGAACTGCCAGCTGCTTGTTCTGGCTGCACACATACAGCCATAAAAAAGGAACATTTTTAAAATATGTTCCTGTGCTATTCTGTAAATGTCCTTAATTCTTCTGACTTCCCAGAGTGTGTGGGAATTCCACTTTAAATTCTTTTTCTCTTCAGATATGTAATGCCCAGCAAGATAAACAATTCAAAGACAGAGAATGTCAGCTAATGAAGCACAAGTAATGAAAAGAGGACTGGTACCTCTCTAATTTTTTTGCAAATTGTCCTCTCTCTAATGTATATCTTTCTGCATGAGACACAACAGTACTGGTGTGAAGTACATTAAAAGATCTTAGGTCGTCTTGCACCAACTTTATATTGATGTTTAAAATATTTTTAAGTAAAATTAATGATACATTAATCAATATATCAGTAAGATAATTGCTACAATTTTTGGTAGTCAGGTGCTTATTTTATGCATTTCATTTCCATACTTAAATGTTACACTAACTCTACATTACATTATAGTCATGTCCCACCTAATGGCTCTGTGTCAAAACCAATTCATTACATTTTCTGTCTTACATGAGTTTCCATTGTTTTTTTATTTGTGGCTCCTGCTTTTGGCATTTTTTCAATATTCTGTTCTGGTGTGAGGAGTATTTTTAATGTATGCAATGTTAATTAAGGAAACTGAAGGGAAAGGTTTATTAGATATACCAGTTTCTTTATAAATAAACATATCCTGCAGATACTGGAAGGTTCCCAAAAGACACACCTCATATTTGTCAATTAGACTTCCAGGTGCTAAAGTAGAAGGCTATTGGTCAAAATTCAGAATTTCTCTTTGTGTGGGCAAATCCAACAAAGTTCCACGAAGTTTCTTTAAGTATCACCCAGCCCCCTCCAATAGTCCTGAGCAGTGGAAAATTTCAATGAGCAATGGGAGAATGTTAATGGTATCTCCTTCTTCACTAGACAAGGAAAAAAACCCAGCCCTCCAACAACATGTAATGTAGCAACAAAAAGCAGAAGCTACGATACTTGTCCACTGAAGGAACAGAGATGGGCTGGCTATGAAATATTTAGTTATGTTTTCAAAAGTTCTTTAATTGTAGCTGCAACTGTGCATAAGAAGCTATCCTTGCCATAGGCATGGAGGTTCAAAGACCAGTGAGTAATATGACCAAATATGGCCAACTCAGGACAAAAGCAAAGACAGGAATAAACTGAATCCTACCGGGCTCCAGGCCTCATTAATCCACTGTGTACAAGGCTGCCTGTTACACGAGGCAATGGCACTCGGTCTTTTGGTCCACTCACAGTACCCTTCTTCTGGGCAGTAGATGTGTCGTTTTTGCTGGCCACCACCGCATGTTCTCGAACACTAACAAAGAGGGGCACAACAGGAAGTGGGAATGGATAAGAACCCAAAAATAAACCATGAAGACAGTTAGAAATGCTCATTTAGAAATGTGGAGCCACAGCTAACAAGAACACTGGGTCACTGACCTGTGGAATTTAAAAAGATGTACAGGATAGCCTGCACATAAACTGCTAAAGTCCAGGCATGAAGAAAAGCTCTGCACTGACACACTTATTTCATCATATGCTTGGAAAAAGACAGGAAAGAAGCTGTTAGCTGGGGAAGAGCTGCTCCTGACATGTATTTATTGCAAGGACTATAGGACAGCATGGAAATGGCTACAAAGAACAAGTAATGCAAAATTGTTCATCAGCATCACTAGCTTCTCTAACAGTGGGTTCTCTAACAAGAACGATACTGGAAGTCACATGCCTGCAGGCTAAATCTGTAATATCTACTGAAGACAGAACAAGTCCATGAGATGCAGCATTGCATTTTTGAGATGGCTGGAGACATTAAAATTCACCCAGTCTACACAATAATGAACTGTTTAGCAACAAAAGTGTCATACAAAGACAGTGACCCAAGTCAATTTTTAAATTTTCTTCTGTCTACATTCTAGAATTACTTATTCACTGATTTTTCACTATTTTTTCACTTTGTCTGCAGTAGAGCCTGCTGATTGCTCTGACAGAAAACATCCTGGTGTTCTCCTCGTGGCAGGTGTGATTTGTCAGTGCCTTACAAAGAAGAATGTGATCACCTCCCTTGAAATCCAAAAGTGTCAGGTCCAGGGGGCTGTAAACATCATGGTGCTATCTCCAGAGCTGCTTTTAGTGGGAATAAACACTAAAATGTAATCAGACTGCATGCTTTAGCTGACATAAATATGTGCCTGGCTGCCTACGAGTTTGTTGGAACAGATTTATACTACTAAAGGACCCAAAAGTCAGATTTATCCTATGTCTGGCCTAAGTCCCTGGGTCCATAAAATTTCATCCCAAAAGTGCAAGGGAAAATTTTACATTNCTGACGCAATAGCATAGCTAAAGCAAATCTTTTTCCAGGCCATCTATTGCTCTCTTTTAGGGAATGGTGATTTACAGCTCTAGCATGAATGATTCTGGGAAGTCTTACAAATGTCTATGCTAGTTGTATGCTGTAACCATACACAAGGTCTGCACAGTGGTACACACCAGCTGTGTGTCTTCCTTTGAGCAGAAGTTTACCCAGCAGCACAGGATCTGACAGTCACTGTTACCCGCAGGTAATTGCTCATTCCCAAAGCTTTTCAAGGACCATACCTCATTCCAGGGCTCCACCCGCCACTGCAAACAGGGCTCTGTGTTACAACTAGTGTTGAGTTGTGGTTTATATCCGAGCAACTGGCAATGGAAAGACCTGAGAAGTCTCCTTTCACGGACATCAATGCAGTGAACGTCTCGGGTCTTGAAGCCACCGTTGCAAGCAGCAGAGCACTGTACACAAAACAGAGAGGGTCATATCTCCAAAAGATGCTCCACTGAGGGGCTGTGCCTACCCCAGTCACAGGGGAGCACGATAGCCTGAGCTCTGACCATCCTGAACAGAAGGAATTTCCAGTTTACCACAACAGCAATTGTTGTCAGGCTTAAACACTGTGGTTCTCATCACTGCACACTGGAACATTACATCTAAGTACTTCCCCCCTTCACTGCAATGTCCATTAATAGCACAGATGTGTATTTAATTGGAAAATCTTGCCAAGTATTTCCAAAAATGTCATAGTGAAACAGTCATAACGCAACAAATCCAAAAAAATGAATTCTGTATGCAGGGAAACTGCCAGTTCCTTAGTTGTTTCAGAGTGAAGAAGGGAGGAAAAGAGGAACAGAGGAAGGAAGTAACAGTTCCCACCCTCACCTGCCTTACTCCCCTATGGTGCCAGGAGGATCCATACCCGAAGAGCAATCTGGGCATGAGAGAATGGGAGAAAAGAGAGGCACCCTGAGCCTCATTCACAGTCTGTGAAATCACTTCTCAGCTTAGAGCTCTGCTGGTGAGCAAAGGGAGTCCTTCCAGTCTCCTATTTCTCTCCAAGGCCTCATGTAGCATCTCCAGGTCCTGTCCCCAGACACCAAAGCTCAGGACCTCTCCTGCTGTTGAGGAATAACTGAATTTGCTACCACCAGGCTAAGGAAAAAATCCACATTTTGTCTTCATCCAGAATTAAAGCCAATTCCTACTACATCACTGAATAACCTCAGATCAGCTTTCACCTTTATCACCATGCTGCAATAATAACTGAGGCTGTTCTTTGCACAAATAAATTCTTCACTTGAGCGAAGAACCTGAACATAATACCTCCCATGGGAGATCAAGAGTGGATGGAAAGGGAATCCATACTCTTGTCCACAGGAGTTTCTGTTCCTTTGAACAGAAACAGTGGACAGAAGTGACTGTGTGAGAAAATGAGTGCAATAGCCCCAAAATACGTGCAAATTATACCTGGTATTAAACTCATACTGTAAGATCTAGTTTGAAGCAGCTTTCTTTTAGGGGAGGGTAAGAATTAGATGAGAGTAAAGGAACAGAAAACCATCTACTACACTGCAGTGGAACAAAGGTGCATTGCTGTGATAAGGTGCCTTAAAAATGTTTGAAATTAGAAACAAAAAACCATTGCCACTTTTAAAGCATACAGAAGTTAGTAACTTTTATATATGAAATTGTAATTAGGTTTGTCTAGTTAAGTCAATACAAAATAAGGGTAACACAACAGAAATCTGTTAGGAAAAGCCTTTTCCTTTAAACTTGTTTCACAATTGGACTGACACTTTTACAATTTTTTTTCCCATAATATTTTATCATTAAGTCTAATTTCTAGCTATTTTCTTTGACATAGCTGTAATTCACTTGTTGCAAGAGCAATGACATTTACAGAGAAAAAGTGAAGGTGAAATATGCCCTATTGCAACCGGGACTGCAGAAGGTCTATGTATCGTTTAAAATTAATTTTGAAGGCTTAAATGTAGTTATGTAAAGCCTTGGCCTTTCCTGAACTTCCTAAAGAGGCATGCAATTCCTGTACAAATCAATTCTATGTCAAAGAGCTTAATAATGTAATACAGGCTTTGCAACTATAACCTTTTCTTTGTATGAATCTGTCCTCTAACCCAATGGCAACAACACTATCCACAAAAATAATAGGTACTGAAAAAGTCTGAGACACCTATCTTTCCCTGTACTAAATCAACATTATTTCAATAGAATTCTGTAATTTTTCTCTTTTGATTCTTGAAAAAAAACCAGCTGTTTGAAGCTCCATCTTTAAACTGCACGAAGACAAAATGTAATAAGCTTCAAGAAGTCACCAAAGTCCTTCCAGGTGTCCATCCGCATCTTAAGATACCAAAACGGAGCTCAAGCACAATTTCTTGGGCTTCACTTACCCCCCTGGACGCTCTTCTGTCTCGTGACCAGGCAATGGGTACATAACTAGGCACAAACAGGACCCTATACATAGCAGGCATTCTCCCCAGTACAGTTTTCTTTCTTTTTTTTTAAATGTAAAACTTAGAAATTACATGGATGTGAAACCAACCATGCCACATAAGAGATAATATATGGTGACATGGGTGAATAGGAACATGACAACTCCCTTTTCAAATTCCCACTGCTTCTTAAAATTAGAATATGGCTCCAGAACCAGATACCAGAAAGATGCCACAACCGAATGTGCACAGCTTTTCCCCAGGATCACCATAGAACAGGAACAGTTTGGCTCTAGATGCAAGAGTTAATGAGCACAACCCACCACAGGAAGAACAAAATTCACAGCAGATGTGTTTCCAGATATAACTTGGTCAGGAAATAAAAAAATTAGTTCTGAATGGTCAACTGGGAATCATGTATGCATTGTCACTGAGTAAATAACTGCTTGAAAAATGAAGTACTTAGAATTTCCTGCTCTCTGAAATTTGCAAGCTTACTGTTCACACAGAGCTCTGAATGAAGTTACCTTGCTCCAATTTCCTGTTTTCCAGCTAGCACACGGGCGGAGATAACATTTTCTTGCAGGATCAGGCTTTTTCATGTGCTGGCAATGAGATGTGTTCCTGCTGCTGCACTCCACAAGTCTCCAGAAAGCACCCATTCCACAGGTGGTGGAGCACTGCACAGGGGTGGGAGGAAAGCCCCAGGAAAACACATTAGTACATCATTCTGGAAGCAATCCTGGAACCTAGATATAAATAACTAGAACCATTTCAGATGACCTAGGCTATCTGAGAAACTCAAGAGAAGACTTCAAACTCACCTGAATTTTACTTAATGTTCTGAAGGAGGGCTTTCTATTGCTTTGTTAAGATAGTACCAGTTCTGATTTATACTATGCAGTTCTCTTCTTTGGCAAACTCCTGCTTATTGAGACATTCTAAATCAGCACCAGCTGTTCCATGTTTTCTTCTGTTATCTTTGAGGACTGCATGTAAAATCTAATTGCATCCAATCTCCAGCACTCCTCCCTCTCTATCCCTAATATTCCTGATGAGATGCTGAAAATCTCAAATAAAATGTGTGAGAATCTTGGGAAAACCATACAGGAAAAGGATTTTTAAAAATTATTAATTCAGGATGTGAATGAATGTTTTCAACATTTGGGAGTATTTGTGTCTGAGGTAAGAGAATATTGATTATTCAAGTCCATATCCTAAGAATGCACACTCCTCACAAAAACCCAAACACTGCCATTGTATTCTGAAGCAAGAATGGGTGAAAAGTGGTTGGAGACACCTACTTACCTTTTTCTCCTTTAAAAAGGAAGGGACAGTGAACTATACACATAGAATCAGATACAACACACACCAAGCAGCCTGTAGTTGGCATGAGAAATGGCATAAATTATCTTGGATTAAGTCAGCAAAATGATGAAGAAAGCAACTGCTATTGTGTGGTTTGAACTCCCCATGTGGAAGTGGGAAAGCTGAGTAAGTGTCCTCGGAAAAATAAAGAAACCTAAACTGAAGCTGAGGAAGGAAAAAAAATGAACACTGAAGTCATGTAAACTCCCGAAACATGTGTACAAGGGTCCTATTACAGGGAGGAGCACACCACTGTTCAGTTTTGCCTAGTGACATATCTGTCCAAGACAATTTTTCTGTCTGAAAGGATGGACTGCCCTTGTCTTGCTTGCTGACTGCGTGGTGCTTCCCTAACTCTGCTATACCAGCCTGACCACACCAAGACTTTACTGAAGGGCAGCCTAGTCTTTGACCAGAGACCCATGCTGAGCATACATGAGAAGATCAAAAACAGTTCCAGGGATGGGCAGATCATATTTATAAAGTTTTATTTGTCTGCAGAAGGTGAAGCAGGATTCTTTCAAAACCTGTTGTGTACAGGTACAGAGTCAAGAGAGAAACGTATGATGTTGCAAATGGTTCCAGCATAAAGCCTTAGCTTTGATGCTACATAAAGAAGACAGACTGCTCTGAAGTTTGTGAAGACTTCCTGCTTTTCCCTTTTGTCCTTTGGGAACCAAGACTTCCTCTTGTCACCGTAGGTGTCTGTTACAGGAGGAGAAAGTGACTTTTCACGACCAATAGCAGGGGGGCAGAATGAGCAGATCTAGTGCAATGGGCTATCTTTGGTACACAGAAAGCTCTTAGAAAGGGAAAAGTGATTGCTTCACTCAAACTGACTTCACAAGATGATAAAAATCAAATTATTAAATACTCAAGATCAAAATGGCAAATACTAACAAAGATGACAAAGCAACAGAAAAGTCCATATGGACCTATCTAAATGAAATTATTCAATTGAGTCTAATCTCATTCTCTGAGAGAGTACATGGCTTAATGAAGATAAGGAGCCAGCTGATGTGATGCATTTTTACATGACTGTATAAAGCATTTTTATAGCAATGATGGATATATAGTCTAGGTGAAACAATTACAAGATTGGTATTCAGCTAACTGAAAAACTGTAGTAAAGCAGTCCTTGTTGATTCAGTGTCAAAATGAAGTGACATCTCAAAAATGGTCCTGCAGGGCTCTGTCCAAAGCCAGGCTCTTTTCAGTGTCTTAACTAACTGAATGATGACAGATAACATGCATCTAAAACATCTGCAGATGATGGCAAGTTGGAAGAGTTGGCAGGAATGTTGAAATCTGAATTCAAAGACACCTTACCAAATTAAAAACTGTAAGAAAACAGTGAAATTCCAAAAGCATATGCAAAGTACTACATTTAGAGGAAAGTTTTTATGCATATATATATATACATATGTGCACACATACACATATATATATATTAGCTCCCAAACATAACTGAGAACATCTGTTGATTTGGAAATACTGTACTAAGGAGTTTACAACAGACCACAAATTCAATAAGTCAAAGCGAGATGGTTACAAAATAAGACAGATCTCATTTCAGTGTTCATGAAGAGGGCAATAAGTAAAATTATAACAATTATTTCATTTTATTTGTCATGTGTCAGCTGGGGCCATGATGAGCATCACTGATGAAGAGATATGTGATGAAGCTGAAGCAAGTCCAGATGAGAACAACAAAGTCGCCAGATATTTGGAAAATACAAGGAAAATCTGAAAATAATTTAGAAATCTGACCTCAAAACAGTTATTAAGAAGATAATTTTGCTCCACAGACAGCATATAAAAAAAGAGAATCTTCATTTTTAGTACTGAAGATGCTGGCTATGTATAAGGAAAATATTTCCAAGGTGGATAATGAATGGCTAGGACAGGCTGTAGCATATCTGTATGACAGACCTCTGCATGACAGACCTCTGCTCAGGCTGTGGTGGGCTTGGGGGCACAACCATTTCCTTCAGGTTCTCTTGCAGCTTCTTTCACCCATGCAGATCTAAATGCAGGTGTGCAGGAGGAAATGTTTCACCTGTCCCACTGGAACATGGGAAAGTAAGGTCATTCTCACCTGGCCATGAGAAGACATAAGATGAAACTTCAAATGGCCATCAGGAGTCCGTGTCCCAAACAATGACTGATGCAGTGGTGACAGAGAAGGGGCCTTACCCACTGTCTCCATCAAGAAAAAGAACACCAACATGATCTCAGTGGTCTAGATGTGCCTCCACTGCCGTGGGATACACTAAGTCATCTCTTGTTGTCCTTTTCAGTTTCACATTTCTGCATTTCTGTAATTTTGAATCATTCCAGCCAGACCCAAGGGCAAACAGGTACAGAGAAACAGACCTTTGATAGCCTACTCTCCCAATATTGAGACAGTGGTAGATCAGTGCAAGGAGGCTTCCAGATCTGACACTGTTTAGCTTGGTAAAAAAGGCCATCAGAAGGATGAGATAATGAGTTCAGATACCAAAGTCTTTCACTTTAGGTACCCTTATTTTGAGCTTATAAAATCAATTTGCATAGAAAGAACTCTATTACATAAAAATAAAACTTTACAGTGGGAAGGATATTAAATAAAAGTTCACAAAATATGTCCAGGCTCCCTGATGAGTATATTCATTCTGTGTAAGCAATCTAGATATCCCAAGTTACCAACTTTTTTGTGACAAGTGTTTCATATGAATGTATGCTACTGATTTCAGATAATTGTGACAAACTATGAAGCTTCATTTCAGCAGTGATTCAGTAAGCTGTTCAAATTCTCCACTTCTCATGAGCTAAACCCAACTTACCTCACTCCAGTTGCCTACTATCCAGTAGGCATCACCAGGCAAACTGTTGGATGTTATTACATGGCTGTTTCCTGTGACATTCATTAAAACACCCTCAGATGTTGCACTTTGGTTCCTCAGAGCATGCTCAAGAGCTGAGGATTGTGTGCTGGTCGTTACAGTGTCAGGCAGCTTTGCTTCTTTTCTCTTTTCAGTCTGGTACATGTCCTGGTCTTGTCTTGCCATTGGTACATGTCCAAGCACTGTGGGTGTTTCTGTAACTGGTGCTTGTGGGGTAGGTACTTCTACAGCAGGCATATCAACCTGCAGGCTGACAGAGTTTGCTGTTGTTGGAAGTGCCAGCCCTTGTGGTGCTTTGCTAACAGGAAGGAGCATAGAATGGTCTTGGTGATGAGACGCTGGTGGGGACTGGGGAGTCACACTCTCATTTTGAAGGACAGGAGAGACAGGGTCTAGGGTTGTGCTTCTGGCTCTGATTTCACGATTGAGTTCTGTGCTGTAAAAGAGATCAGCTGGTTTCTGGCTGACTTCAAGAGGCCCATCAATGTCATCAGATTCCTCAGTTAAGTAATCATAGCTGGAAGTTATTTCTGGATTACTGGTAAATGAGGAAACAGGAGTGTCCTCACTTCTTTGCATCTCACTCTCTACAGTAGAAACGAGCTCACTTTCAGAAGTATTTTCAGAATGCCTTATAATTTCAGTACTTACGTTGTTATGAAAAGGCCACAAAGTGGTATTTTGATGTGAACTGTTTTCAGTAGAAATAACTGGATAATTGTAAACATCACTTGGTCCAGCAAAATTGTTTTGCAATGTTCTGTTAGCTGTTCCCTCTTTTTCTGAAACATTACTCAAACCAGAGGACGTAGGCAAACAGGGAGTTACACTTTCAGGCTCGGGTGTTTTTGTTGTCGTATAGGACCTTGGGCTTGGTCTGAGTATTCTGCGAGGAAGATTCCGTTCAGGATTAGTAGTTGTTTTTCTGATTATGATCTTGCCTCTTTTGGGTGCCAGAGGGGGCATCAGGAATCTTCCAGCAGGAGGGCATTGCTGAAGACCACAGAGGGCCTTAGAGTTTGGTCTCTTGGAACTATCACATGGCTCATCATTATTTTTGGCACAAGTGACATTACGAGTCCTTATTCCACCACCACAAGTAACCGTGCACTGCAAATGAAACAGAATTAATACACCTCCCCTCTTCATTCTGCTGCACACATCAATAAATATCTGATGGCATTTGTTTATAATAAGGAAGCATCACTACAAATAATCAGTTACAAAAGTTTTCTTAAGGAACAAGCCCTTCATTCCAGTAATGTTCTGCTATCATGGAGTTTTTCCCAAATATTCAGAACAGTAAATGTCACCTTGGGGAAACAGCAGTGAAAAAAGACTACATGATACAGATAAAATATGAAACAAATACAATAGATTTTGATTTCTTCACTGACTCACAATAGTCATTTAGCCAATAGTTTTTCCACTAGGGTTATAAAAAACATACTAAAAATCTGCAATCAAAATCACACCTGACTGGCTCAGTGCTGCTCACCATGTCCCAGACCCACTGTGATGATCCATGCAGCTCACAGACCCTTTTTGACTGTGAAATGTATGTTTCACTCAGACCAAGTGCTGCCAGAGCTGCTAGCATGTCTCTCCTCAGTTACAGACTACTGAAAGTAACCTATCTGGCTTCTATTTAAATGGGAGCACTGCTGTGTACAAAGGGTGCCAGAAGCTAAAGAGAGACAGTTTTTCTGTGATGTTTTCCACTCTCAGGCCCACAGTCACAGCTATGCCTTCAGCACCTGTCACTCCATGAAGGACTTAGTGAAATCACACTTCTCTGGTCTGAGGATCTACAACTGGATGGCTGGATGAGTATGAGTGTAGATCTTACAAACAACCTACTGGAGGAGTTCTTCCTAGGATGTGAGGGAACCTGATCAGTTAACTCAGGGGGCTTGCTGAGCATGAAGTGATGAACATTCCTTTTGCCAGCACTTCAATGCCCCTGCATTTAAGGCATTTAATGCACATCTAACATTTTTTAGACCTAGTCTAGGTCATGGGGCAGTAAAAACACCAGTGGCCCTGTGTTACTGGGGCACTCTTTATGGTTCATATCTGTAAAATAACATCAGCTCTGCAGCAGCAGAAGCAGGGAAGCAAGCAGAGGGGCCTCACAGCAGGTAAGTTCATTAGCTGTTCTATCTGTCCTCCTTATACTTTCAGATGAATAATAGCATGTTAAATTACTCAGAGCTATGAAAGTTCACATCAGCTACAATCTGACCTCTGAAGTTACTCAGCAAAGGGTTTTGCTTACTGAGGAGGACAACAACTACTAACTCTACGCTGTTGCCTAAGCAGAACTACAACTCACTTATTTTGTCAGATTTTGCCACTTGCATAATTTTTACTAGCATTCAAGGGAGTTAAAAGGAACATCCAACCTTATTAACTGTTTGGGATAATGTCTGTCTCCCAGAGTTAGCTTTAAAAATGTCTGTTTTATATTAGAGCCATGTACTGAGAAGAGACTTCAGAATGGCTACAGCACTCTATCCTTGTTATGTGCCTAATTAATTTAAAAGATACAGAATGATCTTCCAACACACAGACAGGTTTTGAGCAACAGTTTTACCTGTGTAAAATCTCTCCCTTACCTTCACCAGTAAGGAATATTCTGCAGTTACAAATCTCCTGACAATCCTGTCATATATGCAGGTGAAACAGTCTGTCCTACATCCCCTCTCCACTTTCTACAGGTATAGAAATTTACTTTTGTCAGTAAGTTGCCAGTATAATCCAATGGCACATGAGCACCAGCAGCATACCATTTCTGTATAGTTGTACTGCTAGTGGTGTAACCCCAGTCTACGTTTTCACAGGCATTTAAAACATGGTGGTTACTCAATTAACAAAACAGTCAACATTCTGTAATGATGGTACGTGAGCAGCATAGACCAAACCAATGCTGTCACAAAATGTTATTAGTTCATTAAGTGACTCTGTGCTCACAGCAATAAGTCTGACAAAAAAAAAAAAAAAATAGGAGAAAGAAGGGAGAGTTTTCAAAAAAGAAAACAGTATTTTCAGTTCAAAGGGACCTACAATGATCGTTTAGTCTGACTGCCTGACCACTTCATGGCTGACCAAAACTTAGAGCCTGCTGTTAAGGGCATTGTCCAAATTCCTCTTAAACATTGACAGGCTGGGGGCATCAAATACCTCTCTAGGAAGCCTGTTCCAGTGTTTGACCACCCTCCCAGCAGAGAAATGCCTCCCAATGTCCAGCCTGAACCTCCCCTGGCACAGCTTTGAACAATTCCAACATGTCTCCAAAGCTTGTAAGCTATGCTAAGAAAGGCAGAGTCATGAATGCAAGAGATATGAATGGAAAGAATGTAGTAATACTTCTTTGTAGGCCTACAGACATGACATACAACCTCCCCCCAGCCTGGTCCACAGCAACCACCAGTATCATACAGACCTTTTAGACTCAAACATGCTCTGTTCTACAGTTCCGAAGGCTCAGCAAGCCAAGAAAGAGTTAACACGCAACATTGCTGATGTATTTAGCAAGCAGGGCAGCTTTTTTCTTCTGCACAAAGGATTTGTGAAGGCATGTTAAACAAAAAACAGTATTTTAAAAAAGCAAAATAGCAGGTTGTTCAATATTATAGTTGAGACGAATTTACCTCAGTCCAGTTGCTCACTGTCCAGTCAGATGGGCACAAGACATCTCTGTTGCATGACAGATGGGTCTTTGGTTTAAGCAGATGTTGGCACTCTGTGACAGCCAGTGCCTGCTCATCAGATCCCACTGTCTGGATGCAAAGTACAGTCCGCTTCTTCTGGCCTGTTGGGCCACAGGTAGTTGAACATTTCTGCCATTCCCCTGCCCACCACCTGAAAACCAGGGGGGTGAGAAACATCACTAAACAATCCATCACAAGCACATTAAGAGAAAGGTCAGAGACCACAGGCACTGGCAATTTAAAATCTGAGTCCGGATCACTCAAGGTTTCCCATCTCCCCTGTGCTCTAGTACCAGCCAGTCACCACAAGTCAGAAGACAGAAGTAGGCACAGAGTGTTACACCTCAATGAAGTGTAAGAATCCACTGAGTAGTTAGTCTGTCAAATTCAAATTTGAGGAACTGCTAGCAAGTCTATTTAAGCAAGTAATCTATTTACTTACCCTATTGTTTGTCTGTTTATTGCTACCTCAGGACAGAAAAGTTAACAAACGAGAATGACTGGAGGGTGTGTAATGACAGCACAGAGGTGAAGCAGGTCTCCTTACAAATGTCTATGCTGCCAGTACTGCACAAGTGCTCAAAATGGCCCTGGTCACCTCCATGAGGGGAGGCAGTGAGGCACATAACCTCAAAAACAGGTTAGTCAGAGCCATGATGCCTGCAACCCCATGGCCTTGGTGCGCTGCAGTGCTGTCCCACTGGGCCCAGTGTCCAGGTCCACACAAGGCTGGACTTTTCTGTCCTTTGCTCTTGCATAAAGCAAAAAACAAGGCCCTTACGTGTCTGTCTCTCCTGATTAAAGTCAGCCTTCCACAGTGAAGAAGACATATGCAATGTTCCACCAAATTAAAGATAACTCTAGTTACTGTTTCCTCTAGTGCAGTATTTTCCAATGCAAAGCACCTTACTGACAAGAGCCATCCCCTTTGCATCTGATTTACCTTAGCCTTTCTCCAGCTTCATCCACCTATTTTTTCCATGATGACCCAGAGTGGATCAAGGATCTGCATATATACCTCCCATGATAAGAAAGGGGAGCAAAAAATTTCTGGGCTTCTACTATTTGAGAAGCATTGGCATTAACTGTGTTTGCCTAAAGATTTACCTTTACACTTAAAAATTAAAAAAAAAAAATAAAATCAAACCAAGACAAGTATTTTTCTTTCTAGTTTAGAGTGCCCTAGGCAACTACACAACTTCAAGGTGCTGTATAAAAAGCTGGCCCAGCTGTAAATGCTAAGTCACAAAAGCTCCTAGACAATCTTACTTGTTCCTGAGCTTTGAAGGAGGTAATGGCAAAGCTTTACGATGAAAATAAAGCTGGGATATATTTAGAAAATGCCTTTCTAGACAAAATGGCAGAAAAAATTACTTCTGGCTTACGACCAATACCATTGTATTGGAGTTTTTGTCCTTTTAAGGTCCATGAACCTAGAGAAAAAAGAATCCCATTCTGATAAAGTCATCAAAGTTCACCATCCAGATTTATAACGGTTTTTGCTCCTTGCTTTGTCTCCCATCTTACTGCAGTTCTGGTTTCTTCAGTTTGCTGACAATCTCTCACTCCTTTCCACTCTAATTTCCATGTTCCTTAATTAATTTGTTCTTCAGTGGCAAATGAGCTGTCACCGATTTGGAAGGCAGTGACATCTACTTCTTATAATTAAAAAATCCCAAAACAACTAAGTCCCAGAGCAATCAAACCATGCACACAGCTGATTTGTGCAGCCATCTGGTCTTCTCTGTGCTACCTGCACTTATCCTTCTTTTCTTTATTTATCTATACATACAGCATTTCCTACAAGTCCTTTGTGGCACTGACTGCTTTGCTACATGCACTAGAATGCAGACCATTGCAACCACAACCCTGTAGCAGGGTATCTGGATCTTGCTGTAATTTAAAAAAAAAAAAAAACACAAACCCCCCACCCCTCCAAAAAACCCCCAACAACAACAAAAAAACCCCCACAGAACAAATAAACAAAACAAAAAAACCCACTCCAAACAAACAAACACACCCCCCCACCACCAAAAACACCTGTCCAAAATATTTCTTTCCTCCTACTTCCTATCTTTGGATTGTTTCTTGCTGCCAGGCTTCTGCAAACAACAAAGGAAAACTAAGAAGCAGGTAAAGAGAGAAAGTGAGGACGCCTCAGGAAAATACAGAAGTAAACAAGAGAAGAATATATCACCACTGCCTAAATCAAGCCATTTCAGAGTTGTTTCCATCTCTTCCATCTTCTTTCCAATTTTATCTTTTCTACAATCTTGTAAATTGCTGACATTTCAGCACAAATGGGACTTAAATATGTGACCTGCTTTATTAATTTTAATGGTCCCAAATCATATATTTCAAGCTACAGACATGCTAAGCTGACACCCCTCACCATTTTCAAATGGCTCTGAATGACAGTTCAATAATTTGTAGGTTTAAATACCAAACTCTAGCAATAAATTATCAGAGCTTACTACAGAACTACAGTAATGGTGTGTGGCTAACTATTGCACACAAAATAGTTCTTAGAAGTTGTGAAAGAAAGTAAGGTGCTCCACAGTTAAAAAATCCCAGAATTAAGATTTTATCCTATTGTACCTTCATGATCAAACTAAAGCTATGTTTAGCCATGAAACTTGCTCTGTAGAATTCTTTCTCACCCAGTGCAGGTAACAGATAGTGCTGGCAAGCCAAGAAGCTAATTGTCTGATACCATGTTTACCACACACACTTCAAAAAACTTGCTCTAACTGGAAGTTTCTTCTTATCAGTTTACTAAAATTTCTGATGTGTTTTCCTGTTTTCCTTCTAGGGTACTTGCATGTGCCTTAAAGATTCAAGAATAAGAAACCTGGCATAGAAGCACATGCACTCTTGTCTCCTCATGGTCCATGCTGAGGACATGAACTGTGGCATCTCAGCCAAAGGAGAAGAAAGGCAAAGCCAAGACTGCAAAACATCCACAATCCAGTTGTCAGAAAGAAAAAACCAGTAGGTAGCTGTGCTGACTGTGGTGAGACTGGGACAAGCTGGTGGAAATTAGAGCCTGATCGAAGTTACCATCCAGGACTTGTATCTCTGGTTTCTGGTGGCATTTACCACTACAGCAATGGAGTGGTTCTAAAGTATTAATGCACCACCTGGTCCCCGCAAGGTGAAACAACTGCCTTATCTGCAGAGGCAGGCATGGCATGGAAAGATTACAGTAAGAATCAAACAAGCAAGCAAAATGCATGATTCGGGTAATTAATTTGCACGAGCATTAATTTTCTTGAGACTGTCAAAACAGAGAGCAGCCGGTCTGATGGAAACCCTAATCTCAGGCAGTTTTCAGCTGCAGCTGCGAGTGCTCAACTCTTCCGCAATCAAGCCTGGGACAGAGACAGGAAGATCTGGTTCTTTCAGGTGGCATTCAGCTGCCTTAAATAACACCTCTCTCTTTTCCTCCCATAGAGACTTTTCAAGGTTTGTAATGAATTAGGCAGAGCCGACACCCTTGTCCATTACACCGTCCTTATCTACACCTAGATGATGTGTGCTGAATGAGGTGCGAACCTGCTGAAAAACTGGAAGCACGGGATTTTGGAACCAAATCATGACTGTGAACGTTCCCCTCTTTTCATTCTCCTTCCCTCCACCATGTCACAACTAAAGAAAGACTGTCTTCTTTCAGTACTTGTAGAGCATCACACACAGCAAATACCAAAAGGGCATTGATTCTCACTCTGTGTACTATAACAGAAATGAGATTTCCTACTCTTATTTTGCTGTTGGAAGCCTAATAAGCAGTCTGGAAGTAGGACAATAGAGTAACAACAGATATAAAGCAGAAGATTTGAAGTACTTATGAAATAACCTATTTATGGTTACTCTGTTCAAGTGGGTAGTCAGGTTAAAAAGGCTCCAAGTAATTTTCTTCACAGAGCAAAGCAGAACTTTTATTCACAACTCTATAACTAGTTAAAGTCTCACTCTCTTTCAAGTAGTATCTACTGACTTTTAGTATCAACATCTATGGAACCAAATCAAAGAAACATGTAACTGGAAACCATACTCCATACCTTAACATGGGAAAGGCATGTATTTAAGCTACGGTCTCGTTGCACTCCTACTAAGCAATATCCCTCAAGTTGTACATTTTAACTCGCAGCTGTTCAGCCATCTTTATTTTGTTCTGAGTCAAAATGCGGCATACGCATATTGTGATATTTTTAATATTTTATTCATTTTGCCCCAAATTATTTCAGTAGAAAGTGCAATAACAAATATAATAATAAATATAAAATAAAAGTAGAGAGTGTCAGCTAACAAGTAAGAATGTTAATACTTAGATTTCTCAGAAGCCTGTAATTCCAACAGTTTAACTTCCTGAAGTAGATTAATCCGATGAGATGTGGTTTGGGGGAACCGTAAACATTTTATTCTTTGTCTGTAGCTTCTGTTTGATAAATTATCTATTTCTGCTTTCGAGGTCTATTAGCTTGTTTCATTGTAGCATGTTTTCCCCCAGTGGGATTTAGTAGATCATCAGATGGAAGTTTATGGAAGAGAACAACCATGTTTTTTAGACAGGATGTCATACAGAACCAGGCTTAATTTTTGGAAGTGCGGGATCATCCAATGGTTTCAGTTCCGTGGCTGCACCACTGAACAAAAGTGTGCTGCAGTGCTGTGTTTAACAGCACTGTCCTTGCCTCTAGCACAGAATTTAGCCACCTCTCTACAGAACACTTGGCCTTCAGCAGCTTCACATGGATTTGTGGTTATCCTGTATAATGCCATAGGGGATAGTCACACCCTCCAATATTCAGACCTTCTTTAGAGCCAACTAGGGCTTGGAAAGGGTAAACAGTAATTCATTCTTCACTGTCATCACTTCCAACAGAAGAATTCAGGGACACCAACAAGCTAGTTAGAGTCAGGTTAGGTAAACCATAAAAACCTCTGGCAATGCCTTGAATTAAAACCAGTTGGAAGCTGGAAGAGTATCAGAAAGAGATACAATTTATGTTTGCCTTGCCTTTATTCCTCCTCAGGCGTGCAGGCCCTGCTGAGAGCCAGAACAGGGACTTAGACAGAACCTTGGTCTAACTATTATAGTACCTCTTATGTTAAAAGAAAATAAAGAAAAATAAATACACAACATGACTCCAAAACTAAATACATACAGTTTTCCTGCACAGCATTTTGTCATTATTTTTGTGCTTTCCTCTGCAGTGCAGAATGAATTTAGGAAGCATCACTCAGGCTGCTGGCACACAAGAGCTTCTCTGCCTGGTCTGCAGAAGAGCTTGTTCACATATCATACAATTCTACAATTTGCACAACAAGGGATAAATGCTGCTCCCTCACTTTCAAGAGCAGGGCCAAATAACATTGTCACTTATAACAAATGGCATAAACTGAGTTAATTTGGAGCTCTGGAATTGACAGCATAGTTTATACATGCCATAAAAAACACCCCAACTATGTGTGTAGCCTTAGCTCTTAACTAGTCAACTAGTCAGGAAGTTTATCTACTGTCAATTGATTTCCTAGCAATCTACAAAGAATTATGAAATGCTGGTAGTCTAGGCTGCAAGCACAAACACGTAATTCCCAGAGGAGGCATTATGTACTGTTGTGAAGATACTTGGAAACAGCTGGTAAAACCAACAGCTATGAAGAATTTTTAACATTAGTTTCATGAAATTAACTGCTGGCAAATGCAACAGAATGAGCTTTAAGGGACTCACGCCTTTGATTTATTCTGATTGAACTAGAATTATTAGGGGAAAACTGGTATAATATTGTGAACAGCAGAGTAAACAATTTTCAAAGACAACAAAAGACAAAAGAAAGACGTGGCAGTACCTAAAGTGAGAAACTAAAATCAATATTGATCCCTTCCAAGAAATCTATGTCTGTTGTACAAGTCCACAGTTCTGCTGACACCTGGCATGTTTGCTGTGATTAGTCTTCCTTACTCTATTCACTCAAATGGTAGAAGAGAAAAAGCAGAGATGAAGATGAATTAAGGTAGTGCTGAGAACTGAAAAATTATTCCCATGTTATCACAGAATTAAGAAAGCTGCACTTCACTGAAAGTTAAAAATACAAAGGAACATAAGAAGAAGATGCCAAATAATGTGTTATAAAGAAAGTATAGAAATTATTTATAGAAGTAGGCATTTCTACTTATCATCTCCGACAAAAAGGGCAAAGGAGAATCAAAAAATACTGAAAAACAGCATCAAAAGACCTCTCTGCAGTTAGTTTTTGTACCATATAGGTATGCATTACCATTTGAGTTAAGACAGGAGCACAGTTTTTTAAAATAAGTAAGAATTTATACAGCCTTCAGGCACTCCTGCACCCAAACTGAACAAAAATAGTATCTACATACATGAGAAAGCACTCTCTGCCATCACCAGCACAGAGTGCTCAGCACCTTGCCTCAGAAATGTCTCAGAGCTGCTCACTTCCAATTTGTTTATTATGGGGTTTCTGACACCTTGCTCTGCAGTGTGTGGAAACTCTCACGGTGGCAGGCTGTGGATGCCATGCTTATCAGGTATCAGAAACAACACCTTCCTTTGGATAAGGCTGCTGTTTACCATGACCAAAGCCCTCCCAGGACCCATTACCTGGGTGGGCAGTCCTTCTCGTAGCATTTCTTCTGCCGCCCATTGGGCTGAGTTGCTGGGTCACAGAAGGAGCTCTTGATCGCTCCGCTGCCCTTCCACACACAGTAGGCGACCTGGCGCCGCACCCCTGTGAGAGAAAGACACACAGAAAGAGGAAGAGTAACCCCTCTAGGCTGGGGATCAACGGCAGAAATCCTCCAGGAGGTTGTATTCCACAACCCTGAACACAGTAACAGCTGTGAAAATCAGTTATGTTGAGTATCTGAGCTAAATCAGGTATGGGCATCCTTTAATCAAGCTGAAAAGAGGTTAAGCAGAGATCTTGTGATCAGATAGCTCACATAGCACATTAGAAAGCACTTTCCTTAATCTCAATGTAGTTGTCACCCTCAGAAAGGGCTCCTGTGGGCCCTGAAGCAGGTTTAAAGGGCTATGAATGGTTCCTGTATTACCCACAGACAAGAGGCAACACAGCAGCATCAAACTGTTCATAGCAACCCTGCTTTTGTTGACCATTTATTTGTACTTCTGGGAAGGCTGCTTAAGCAGAATGCAAACTGGAGTGTATGAGCAAAACCATAACCTTGTGACTCTTAGTGCTGAATTCCACTTTTAAGAAGCTTTGGTACACATTTTGACTGAAAACAATGATAGAAATAAGTCTTCTGTTTTGTTAGCAACTAATACACAACACTCAGCATAAGAGACAAACCACAAGGATGGAGACATACAGAGAGATTCCATACAAACAATCTGGGTTATTTCCTAACTGTTCCACTTACACAGAATCCCACTCATTTAACAGGAAAAACATAAGCCAAAATACTACACTACCCTAGTGTGAATCTAAAGAAAGCCAGTTTCCAGGGGCCTGCTTTCCACAGAGTTCTGCAATAATTTGAGGCAGACCTCATGCTGCAACCCAATGTAAAAAAAGTATTGCAATATTACAGTTTGAAAGATTATAGGTAGATTGATATAGAGGCATTAAGATAGCTGGATTACATCCAAACAATTCCTAAGGACTAACAAACCTGAAGAAACATTTATCAACTCTCATTAAAGTAACTGTGCTATTTATTTACAGCAATTAATATGCACATGATAAGTCACTGTAACTCTATGACTTTTATCCTCCTCCTTGGAAGCACTGGACCTAACAGCACTGTTATTATGGTGTACTTTACAGTATATTTAGAAAACAAGTTTTTCCTTGCCTCAAAACTCCTATTAACTAGTGTGGAAAAACACCTGGAAGATAAGAACAATAATCCATACAAAATACTTGGGAAATATGAAAATATTCCTCTATACAACACATGGTCTTACAGAATCATAGAAATGTTGAGGTTGGAAAAGACCTATAAGATCATCAAGTCCAACCATTAACCCAGAACTGCCTCAGCAACACAGAAGAGTTTTCTATGCATATCTGGGTCATTCCCCAGAACCCAATGGAGGCCTATATATCCCTTCCTTCACTACATTAGAGCATTAAGTATGTAAGGAAATGTTTTCACTTTTTGAGTACTTTCAGACTTGGCCTGAGACATTTAACAATTACTGATTACAGCACAAGACTTGATGACGGGCTCTCCTCAAGGAGAGGTTGATTTCAGAGAACAACGAGTGTCACCCATAACGGAACATTAAGGGACTGAGGCATTCAAGCTCCAGCGTATGTGGTGTGGAAGTAGCTGCAAGACTATGGTGTACCTAGAGGTGGTGATCTCCTAGTCCTATGTGATTTCAAGCAACAGAAAGCATTTTTGTTTAGTGTAGGACCCCCAAGGAGCTATGTTGTCTTTTATGCTATGGTAAACATAACTGGAATATTCAACAACCTTCCTGCCAGCTGTAAACAAAGCAGTTCACAGAAATAGGCTTCTGTCCCTTTCAAAATCATGATGTGTCATTGCTGCAAATACAAATTAGAAGACATCTTTTGCTTTGATAAATGTTTAGTGTCATTTCAGCTGCTGTAATTCACTTCAAAACCACCATAAACCTTTGCAAAAGTTTTGCTTTGAAGCTGTACATTCTCATAAAAGAACTTCAGATCGCTGACATCAACAAACTAATTTATTCACAGAAATAATTTTTAGTATGGAAGTTATGTAAACTCCCACTGTCATTTCAAAATCTCTGGAAGTTCAGCTACAAAGTTGGAAGTAATTCTATATGTATATATCAATACACACATATATATATAGATATACATGGAATGACATAATGAAACAGTTGTTTTTATCAGGTTGAGCAAGTTTAATACTGCAGAAGTAGAAAACTAGTTACTCCACACTGATCCTGCCCTAACAAGTTAATACAGTTATACAACTTACATGGGTAATATCCTATTTAAATCACAGATTAAAAATTCTAAATATACCTAAAACCTCAGTAAAATTTGAAACTTAAACAACGCTTCTATAGGGCTGTGAAAGGTAGCTGTTTCATCACTTTCCTTTCTCTCTGACCTCAGTGCTAATTAGTTCACACTGACGTGCACTATCTCAGCTCTGTGGAAAAAACCCGAACCCTACACATACTTCTGGAAAAAGAAAAATCAAGAATGACAATAATAGATCAAAGCATAATCTTCATTTCACTGGATCTGTTCAGAGATTGCTTCTATTCTCTGTGATACTTCATCCCTAATGCAGGATTTTTTAGATGTGAGCTTGAACCACTCAGCTCTTGATTTCTCACTTGGTTTGCAAAGAAATGTGCCAGTTAAAAGTCATCTGGGTGTGGAAGGTTTTCGAAACAGAGATTAGAAATCTGCTGGCTGCATACATCTCAGTTTGGGTAAAATTAAGGCCGAGAACAACGGAAATAAAGGACCAGAAGTATATAAAAAGCATAAGCAAAAGAGCACATTTGATTGTAGAACTCATTTAAACATGTAACTGTCTCAGCTGTTTATTTAAATGAGATACCCTGCAAGTACTTCACTTCATATTTGAATGAATAAATTATATGCTGTGCATGTACAAGTAATGGGCAGAATACAAGGGCCAATCTTTATATTCTCAGTGTTATAAAACTCAGACCCATAACAGTGAATGGAAATAAAATGACCTTTGTTTTCTAAAATCAATACTACAATTTGAGTACCACATTTCAGTTCAGGAACATCTGGAGGTAATTTTGCAAAGCAGTCTGGATAACAGTTGTGAGGGATTTAGAGGGCACATAACAATTAACCCCAAAACAAATCTTATGGTTAAATCCTTTTGCAGAGCTTTGAAAATTTGCCAGTTTCTGATGCTATCTGTGTAGAAGTAAATTGTTGATGTTGCCTAACATGCTCCCTTGGTTGCAGCTGTGCTGTGCAATGCTTCTGATACTTCTAATGCTACTCAAGGCTGGTTAAAGCCTTTAGATGGGGAGGAAGGATTTATACTTGTAATTCCAAACTTACTCATTCTGTGATTCTTTAAAGAAAGAATAATAGCTAGCTGGTCTAGAAAAAACTTCAGTGACACATTTAAATGAATTGCCCTGTAAAAAAGCCTGTGGGCTATAGTTGCTGTCTGGACAGCAGGGTCTGGAGGGACAGGATCTAGGCCAGAAGGTGCAGCAGCTTGCAGGACACTGTCTGGTGTGCACACATTTTGACTGCAAAGCAATTCCTTTATGCATAAAGAAAGTGGCAGGGAGAGACTCAACCTGACCTGCATGGAGGACAGAGCAAAGCTTGTGATTTTTACTACAAATTATCCCCTTTTCAGTGGTTGTTCACCATGAACTGGATTGCAATGTAGCTACTGATCTATTTCCTACATTTCAAGTGAATATCAGGTATTGCAATGTGTTCTCATTTTCCCTGCATGCAGTATTTTAAGTATGTTTGCTACAGGAAACGTTGATTTTTCAGACACTGTTTTTTCCCTCTTAAATGGTGGTATGGTAGACTGGCCAGACCTATCTTTGAGACTAAAAAGATGGGGGCACATGAAGGAAATGAAAGACATGAGCACATTTGGATTTTCTGTTTCTCCATTGCAATGGAGCTGGAAAAGGATATATGTCAGGGCATGGAGTGGTGCTACACTGAAGCCAAGAATCTTGTGGAAAAATATCTTTAGGGAGCTGCCCTGGATTCATTCTGTGAAGAGACGGCTTCACTCTACAAAGTCATAGTTCATGATTCATCATTCATTATTCATCATCTGGACTTTTTTCCAGATACATTTCCCATGAATAAGGAGGTGAATCATTGGGCTAAACCAGTATTTTTTTCTCTTAGGACAGATGAAACTTTTCGTGCATCAGTCCATTTCACTGTCTGCAGCCCCATTTGTCATTCCCTAATGCGGCTTTACTTTCTTGGCTCCACAAAACATTTATTTGCATTGTCCCGATCTCTGTGACTGCAAAAGGCCAGAGTGCTCTTGGATTTACTGCTATGCTTCTGACCAGTGGTGATGAAAGAATCTATGATGAGTCTTTGGCAGATCCAGGTTTGCCAGGAGAACAGAAGTCTAGGTACGGATCAATTTCCCCCAGTGACCGCAGCTGTCAAAGTTAGTTTGGCAGTTCACCTTTCTTGGTCCTTCCTTTTATCTTGAAAACCTATTGGTTTATTGTTTACCAAATGCAATAACCCTTGAAGGTTATTTACTACTAAAGTTAGGCTAAGTAAACACAGCTTTTCTTATTTATCTATCTGTAGGCTTGTCATCAATGAGACTCATCATGCAGCACACCCATACCAGAAGAGGAACTTGCCCACTTCAACACACTTTCATCTTACAAACTTTTCAAAACTCATCATATGCCAGTGATTCGGTACAACAGCAATAAATTCTGATTCTAAACAGAGTGAACACTCAGATAAAATCAATCGCATCATTCAAAGCCAGAAGAAAGTTCTGTGGAAGTCAGAGAAGGGTGTTGCTTAATCCAGCAACACTGGCAATGTTCAATTCTGCTTTTACTTTGCCTCTGGTGTTGATCTGAACTCAGAAGAACACCACAATAACATGTTGCCATATGAGACCTTTTTGTTCTCAGTCAACAAACTCCACCATGCCCATATTCCCTGCTAAGTGCAGCAAGACTTCAGCATTTCCAAATTTCCATAATGATGGGAGAGATAATATTTCCCAAATACACCTTTCCTGCTGCTACTCCATTTTTTTCCCTTTTTTTTTTTTTTTTTTTCTTCAAAACCCCCAGTTTTTTTTCTTGT
>VXBX01005251.1:72560-122057 GCA_013400415.1 Scytalopus superciliaris | reverse complement strand
TTTTTTTTTTTTTTTCATCCTGCAAAGCTCCAGTTATTATTCCTGATGTATTTGTGCTTTGATTATCTGGGCATAAACCTGCTCTATTAGTGCATCAGTAGTGCTGCTTAGGACAGTCAGCTAGCTCAGATTCAATGTCAAGCTAATAGGACAACAGCAGTGCTGATCTTCCAGAGGAAGGCTTTGCAGAGGCAACTGGACAAGCGGGATTGATAAGCTGAGGCCAACTCTGTGATGTCTAATAAGGCAAAGTGCCAGGTCCTGCACTTGGGTCACAACAATCCCAGGCTATGTGACAGGACTGGGGAAGAGAGGCTGTAAAGCTGCACAGTGGGGAAGTACCTGGGGGTGCTTATTGACAATAGCTGAGCATGAGCTAGTGTGTGCTCAGGTGGCCAAGAAGGCACATACCAGCCTGTATCAAGAACAGTGTGGCCAACAGGACCAGGGAAGTGATTGTCCCTCTGTACTTGACACTGTACTTGACACTTGAGTCCTGTGTCCAGTTCTGGGCCCCTCACTGAGGGAAAGACCAAAAGAAACTGAGGTGGCTGCAGTGTGTCCAACAGAACTGGGAAGGGTCTGGAGCACAAGTCCTGTGAGGAGCAGCTGAGGGAGCTGGAATGGCTTTGACTGGAGAAAAGGTCGCTGATGGGGAACCTCATCACTCTCTACAACTACCTAAAGCAGGTTGCAGCAAGGTGGGGATCATCCTATTCTCCCAGGCAACTACTGACAGAACAAGAGGAAAAACAGAGAATCACAGAACAGCTACAGTTGCAACGCACCACAGTGGGTCACCTGGTCCAACCTCCCTGCTCAAGCAGAGCCATCCCAGAGCATATGGCACAGGATTGTGTCCACACAGTTCTTGAATACCTCCAGTGAGGGAGACTCCATAGCCTCTCTGGGCAGTCATGTTACAGTGAGTGGTCACTCACTCATCCTCATATTCAGATGGAACCTCCTGTCCATCAGTTTCTGCCTGTTGCCTCTTGTCCACTTGGTTGGCACAACCAAGCAGAGCTTGGCTCTGTCTTCTTGACACCCTCCGTTCAGATACCGATAGACATTGTTAAGTCATCTCTGCTAGAGGATGAACAGGTCCAGTTGCCTCAGCCTTTCCTCATAAAATGATCTTTGCAGCCCTCCACTGGACCCATCCCAGGAGCTTCACATCTCTCTTGCACTGAGGAGCCCAGAACTGGACACAGCACTCCAGATGTGGCCTCACTAGGGCTGAGCAGAGGGGCAGGATCAACTCCCTAGATCTGCTGGCAATGCTGTTNCACCTCCCTGGACCTGCTGGCAATGCTCTTCCTAATGCACCCCAGGATTTCATTGGCCTTTTTGACCATAAGGACACACTGCTGGCTCAGGGACAGCTTGTCCACCAGGACCCCCAGATCTGCCCCTTCTCTGCAGAGCTGCTTTCCAGCAGGTCAGCCCCCAGCCTGTACCGGTGCTTGGGGTTATTCTTCCCCAAGTTCCTTTGTTGAACTTCAGACAACTCTTTTCTGCCCAACCAAAACCATCTCTCAACCTGTCAAGGTCCTTTTGAAGGGCTGCACAGCTCTCTGGGGTACTGCCCCCTCCTCCCAGCTCTGTGTCATCAGTGAGGAGGCATCTGTCCCTTCATTCAAGTCACTAAGGAGTGAGCTAAGCAATACTGGGCACAGTACTGAACCTTGGGGGACACCACTAGTGACAGGCCCCCAACTAGACCCTGTGCCACTGATTATGACCCTCTGGGATCTGCCACTCAGCCAGTTCTTAATCCACCTCACTGCCCAATCATACACTCCACACTTTCTGAGTTTGCCTATGAGAATGCTGTCAGAAACAGTGTCAAAGCCTTGCTAAAATCGAAGTAGACAATATCCACTACTCTCCCTTTATCTGCCCAGGTAGTTCTTTCAGGCAATCAAGTTGGTGAAGCATGATTTACCTTTCATGTGGACAGAAACTGCCTCCAGAATGAGGAACTCCATCACATTTCCAGGGACTGAAGTGAAGCTGATTGGCTGGTAATTCCCTGTGTCCTCCTTGCCCCTTTTGAAGAGGAGAGTGACATTTGCTTTCTTCCCATCCTCAGGGACCTCTCCTTATCACCATAACCTTTCAAAGACGCTCGTGAGCAGCCTTGCTATGATGTCCACCAAATTCTCTCTGCACTCACGGATGCACCTTGTCACGGACTTGTGGATGTCAAGTTTCTCTATGTGTTCTCTAACCCAATCCTCCTTGACCAAGGGAAAGTCTTCCTCNTGTCAAAGCCTTGCTAAAATCGAAGTAGACAATATCCACTACTCTCCCTTTATCTGCCCAGGTAGTTCTTTCAGGCAATCAAGTTGGTGAAGCATGATTTACCTTTCATGTGGACAGAAACTGCCTCCAGAATGAGGAACTCCATCACATTTCCAGGGACTGAAGTGAAGCTGATTGGCTGGTAATTCCCTGTGTCCTCCTTGCCCCTTTTGAAGAGGAGAGTGACATTTGCTTTCTTCCCATCCTCAGGGACCTCTCCTTATCACCATAACCTTTCAAAGACGCTCGTGAGCAGCCTTGCTATGATGTCCACCAAATTCTCTCTGCACTCACGGATGCACCTTGTCACGGACTTGTGGATGTCAAGTTTCTCTATGTGTTCTCTAACCCAATCCTCCTTGACCAAGGGAAAGTCTTCCTCTACCGTGGTCTCCTGGGTCAGAGATCCCTGAGGTCTGGCCTTATCAATGAAGAACAATGCAAAGAAGGCATTGGCCTCGAGCTGCGCCAGGGGAATTTCAGGTTGGATATCAGGAAGAATTTTCTCACTGAATGTGTTGTCAAGCATTGCAACAGGGTGCTGAGGGTGGTGGAGTCACCATCCCTGGAATTGTTCAAGAAATGACTGGATGTGGCACTTAGTGCCACAGTTTAGTTGGCAAGGCTGTGTTTGGTCAAAGTTTGGACTCCATGAATTTGGAGGTCTTTTCCAACCTTAATGATTCTATGAACAGCACTGCTGGTCCACATTCAGATGGCCCAGAGCACAACCTGATCAAACACAGTGTACCTGTAGAGAACTGCATACTGCAGTATCAGAGCTCCCCTGCTCCAAGTGGTGCATTGCAGCTCTGTGCCAGGGTTTCTCTTTTTTTTTGGAGCAGGGAATAAGAGACCATAGTCTGACTGCATCACATTAGCAAATTTAAACTTGTTCAGTGACTTTTCTAAATACATGCATCTCAGAGGAAAGAGGGCTATGGACTTAATTTCTTTTCTTCTGTCCTTGAAGGAATGCAGAGAACTAGTGACATTTCTGTGCCTTTCAGGAACTGTGATACATCTCTTGGTTTCCCTGCAAACTGATGTCACTAAATCGATGACCTTCTCTGAAACACATTAATTTCTACTTATACAAAGAAAAAGTCAATGAGCTCAAAAAATAGTTTTTAAGAGCCCAAAGACAGCAAACAGGAGGAGTCAGTTAGTAAATAAAAACCTAAAAAACCCTCACACACCACAGTTCTCTATTTAAGTAATCCATGAGGCAGTTAGAAATTGAAGTCAAGTCACACAGATCGTTAGAAAGCTGCACACAGGGTTACAATTTACTTAGTGAGAAACAATTCAGGGAAAAGTGCAGCTAATGTAAAAAACAAACAAACAAAACAACAACAACAAAACACCCCCCCTCCCAAAAAAAAAACCCATAATCAAC
Organism: Scytalopus superciliaris; assembly: GCA_013400415.1. Classification (NCBI taxonomy): domain Eukaryota; kingdom Metazoa; phylum Chordata; class Aves; order Passeriformes; family Rhinocryptidae; genus Scytalopus; species Scytalopus superciliaris. The sequence goes on along the minus strand of VXBX01005251.1, from coordinate 118,351 downwards.
AGTCTGCTAACACATTTCCCTCCTCAACCTTTTTTTTCTATTGTAACAGTTGTTACATTAAACACTATTCACAACTAGATACCAGAATTAAAACTTACCGATACGTTTAAGCAAAACTCTTGTTTTGCTCACCTGTTTAAAGAAAATGGTGCTTTTCTGTTAACTAGAAAACACATAGTCTTTTGTGCTGAGAGACTCTTCTTAAAAAAAAACAGGAAACAAATTACACAGGTAGCTGCTCAACATATATATATATGAATGAACACACAGCCTTATAATATGCCCATTATATATATCAAAACAGTTTTTCAGTAACATGGGAATATTACTGGGATGGGATATTTTACACTGTTCTTCTAAAATTTCTTGTTTTAATCTTCTAAAATTTAGGTCATACAATGTACTTTGTTTAAAACACTGACAAGGCATTATTTTAGTGCCTTCCCTGACAAGAGAGATTTAAAAATTGTTACTCCTTCAATCATCACTACTTCTAGAACCCCAATTGGACTTGTTACATTTGTCTTTTTCTTTCCTTTTGCAAAGTAGTCAAAAAGTGCAATAGTTACCAAAACCCACTGACAATACTCTACCATTAGAAAAGGCCTCTCTCATGTTATTTGTCCAGTGGTTGTAACATTAATCTTCTACTCTGCTATACAGTTTTCACACAGAAAACAGAATAAGGTTCCTGTCCCATCTACAAGATTCTCTTCTGTCCAGAGAAACTCAGGAGCTAATTCAGATGAAGGCTACAATCCTTCTCCCCCAGGTGCAGACTTCCCTTCATATCCCACATTTTTTCACATTTTAAAAATTATTTCCACTATGGATGGTTAAAAAAAATAAATCACTGTTGTAAAGAAATCTTTGGTCATTTTATCATTAGTGTTGGTTTACTGCAAACATTAACTTCATCTCACTGATGCATCTTACTTTAGAGAAAGTTTTCAGAGCATCTTCTGTGTGCTACCAGAGGCAAACTTCTATGTTTAGATATGTTGTTAGATACTGCTTCACAGTCATCATTCTGCTTATCTGGTTTAATGGGTTGCACAGAACTTCAACATAACTGCACACCTAAACCCTTGCCAAAGTGGCAAAGACAACGTAAGTTCTCAAGACTAATTTAAATTAAGTAATCAGTGAGAAATGCACAAACTCCACTGGTGCCTGTCAAGGCAGGGCAGAAATGAAGAATAGTTAATATATCAAAAAGACTCAATTGGAAAACAATAGTTGGTCATAAATTAGCAATGCAGGGAAGTTGGTTTATGGTGAACAGTACCAACAACACGTTGTGAGGGAAAGAAAACTGTACCTTCTCTTTTTGGTTCACAGAGGCTGAGAATTTCAGAGCAGGTGTTAGAGAAACCTATGTGACTTAGATGATTTAATAGCATTTAATTTCAAAGTCAAAATACATTTTTCACAGAATCACAGAATGGCTGGGCTTGGAAGTGACCTTTGGAGATCATCTAGTCCAACCTCCCTGCTAAGGCAGAGTCACCTGGCACAAGTTGCACAGGATCATGGACAGGCAGGTTTTGAGTATCTCCAGAGAAGGAAACTCCACAGCCTCCCTGAGCCACCTATTCCAGTGCTATGTCATCCTCAAAGTAAGTAAGTTTTTCCTCACGTTATTATTGTAACCATGTGTCCTGATTTCCCACTACATGCAGATTAAATAGCCTTATCTCTTTAAGGACTATGTCTGGATAACTTATAGATGGAATTTGCCAGAAGTGAAGACAAACAGTAATAGAGAAAGGAAGTGAGGAATTACCTTTTCCACAGGTAACACTGCACGCCGTCCAGTCTCCATATTGCCAAAAATACTCTGGCTCTCCAATCTCATTCTCATTACTTTCTTCTTTACGTACAGTGTATTCGTACTTGATTCCAGGGTTAGTTTCTTGAAAAAGTAACTGGAAAGAGTGTGGTTTATTAATTACCTAATTAACAATCTACTGGCCAAAAGCTTTCAAAGTGTGAAACTGGAAGAATTAAAGCAGCCCATTCTGGAGCCTACTACAAGTTCAGAGAAGCAGAATTGCTATATTTCCATCTCTAGGTTGACATGTATCTTTCAAAGACACAGTTGTTTGCCATGCACTTTTGCAAGAACAGGTGGAAATAAGTGGGTCAGCATAATTGGTATCCTACTGACCGTAAGAAAAGATGATGCAAAGTCCATCCAAAGCATCCATGTGCTGCTGATTAAGAGCCTATTGTCTATCCCCATTATAAATTATAATTTCCCTGCCTTCTGAAATAGCTGTTACAAAACAACCATTAGGTCAGAAAATTACAGATGTTATTCAGACACTGCTTTAATATTATTTTTCAGTGTTTCTGAATTAAGAAGAAAAATTCCAATTGAGAAGAGCCACTCAAGAAATTTACCTGGAAGAGAGAAAATAAACATTATCAAGGGATAAAAGATTTCAGCAATGAACTTCTACTCTACTCTTCCTCCCAGCTGCACTAACAGTGAAGACTGAGTACACATTAGGTGTGTCTTCTCACCAGACAAAGTTTTAAAGTGGCTCCCATTGCACCCCTAATACTTCTTTTAATTTCATGGTGGATACACAGGTAAATAAGCCATGAGAGATACTTTCAGAGAGCAAAGGGCCAAATTAAAAATATTTTGTACAGAATTAACAGAAGTTGGTTACGTTTCTCTTAGAATCAACAAAGCAACAGGAAGAAACAAAAGAAAGCAGCATCCCTGGATGCTAGATGGATCAATTTCATTTACCATAAGCTATTAAATCATCTATGTATTGCTGTATGCTTTTCTTGCACAGTGTAAGCTGCCACTGCTGTCAGCCTTCCCTAGCTCTCACTGTTCACAGCCTGACAACACTCTCTATTTATGATCATTTATTTTTCACCTTGGTCTGGTTCACATCACAGCCACGTGTTGCTCTAAGTTGGTACAAGAGACAAGGGACTTTGGGTAAAGGACTGAGTAACTATAGGGGGCAGGATCCCCACCATAGTGGCAGCACAGGATTATACCACCCTTTAATAATCATCAGACTATGATACAGGACATATATTTTTAGGCAGAAGGAACAACACCCAAGCAAAATGTTTGTTTCTCTGCAATATAGCTCAACTATTTTTTGCAAGACAGCATGCTAATAGGGTGGTTTATATATCAATTTTTCCAGCCTCAGGTTCAAAGCCCCAGCAAATTCTGCTGCCATCCAAATCCAGCAGGTTCTGCTAGTGATCCTATTTACCTGAATCCATATTGATTCATTGGTGGGTCCTGGAGCAGTCAGATTTTCTAGATCCCCTGTTCTGTCATACTGAAATACTGTGCCTGCCACTTTGTATTCACCATTCCACTGGATGATAAAGCCTCCATTCAGGTAGTATTTTTCTGGGTCTTTGCTTCGCACAGCAAGGAAATTTCCTGCTTCTGCAACTTCCATGACTTTGATTCCCCTTGCACCTTTTGGAATTAGCCCAATATCAACATATCCTAAAAGACAAGAAAGGTTCATGGAGGTGAAAAAAAAAGATGTAATTTGTTTTACTTTTGTAATATTATTAAAACATTAGCTTTGCTTGAAAATGTGTACAAATGTGCTATAACAGACCTTGTACTTTAGTTTGATAATAGTGTGTTTTTCTGGTATCACTTGAGGAATAATGTTTCGGCAACACCAGTGGCATTTCAAAGGGATATGGGGGTGAATGACTTTCTGAACTGTACCGGGGGAAATCTACTCCACAGATGACCATCAATATATTGACAATCATGCTCAAGGGCTCTGGCATACTGCAGTGTGAGCAATCTGGAGCAATGCCAAGAGTCCCAGCAAGTTAACAGTCTGTTGTGGTAAAGGCCTTTTCAATTTGCAAAGAACATTTTCATCTGTACCCCATGCACAGGTACGTGCATAATTACATGTACCTCCTTTAAAGTAATTTAACTTCTCTATGGCTGTTTGTCATAGACAGCCTTACAACAAAAAATGAATGTTATTCAAATGTCTCAAATTACTGGTATAAACAGAACATATTTTTATAAACTACTGATTTTCATAACAAATTACAAGGGCTCTTTACATGTAAAGTTACCTGTTAAGAGATTTTTCGGTCCATGTGTCAAGAGTGAACCCAGAGCACCTATTTCAGAATTTTGTTTGTACCACAGCCAATATATGACATCAGGCTCTGTGTTTCTCACCCTATGGGGAACTGCCATCACTACTGAATTGTAAAAATAGGAATTTCACATAGATATTTGAACACAAACTCAGATAGCTTTCTTGTTATTGCTCCTAGCTGGCCTTTAGAAATTGAATAGGTGACATCTCTACAGGCTAGTCTACTTGGAGTGAGGTGCATTTTGTGCTGGTTTACTGCAAGACTGGAACATGAGTGGTTCCTCAGTTCTCATCACATACTACTGAGGTCACGAATTAAATTATGAGACTCACATCCTGTTCATCTTTCTTTTGAAATAAGCTTATCACCTTTGATTGCTTACTCACAGGAGTGAGATAAATCATACTGGGCATACTAAGAAATCTTCAGTATCAATGTTCTCCACCTATCAGAACTATTTATATGCTGTACAACAACCTGCCATTGTAAACAAATACTCCTGAAGTCTTTAACATCTGAATTTTCTTTGCAGCTCCAATAAATATTGGTTAAAATGTCCCATATTGCTTATGGTACAAAATAGGATCTGTCTATTTCAAGTCCTTCCTAATTATATTAATAGTACATAATTATGTATATAGATTTCTAGTGACTGATGTTTAAGATGGAGAGTTTTCTGTATGTTACCTTGACTGACTGTGGAAATCCAAACATTTCTTTCACAAGTGAATGAAGTAAAAAAATCTGGAGGCTCACTGAATAACTTCTATTATTCATGAAATCTGTGGTCTAGGTCTATTGTAAGTAACCAAGTCTAATGATTCTCCCAAATGTTCTATTCATTCAGTGCAGAGGAGACATGTTATGAACACAGTGTGTGATTATGTAACTAAAGGTTTGAATAGAAGGCATACTTACAACTGGGCCAAATTAGCACAGCATGGAAAATCTTAATTATGTCACGTCCTGACAGCTTGGCTCTGCAATGCTGGTGTCCTTTTACAGTAAGTTGGGGCTTTTTTCAGATGTAATTAGAATAATATTTGTTCAAAACACAAAGTGGAAATACAAAAACATAATTTTTGGTCGGTTGTAACATAAAAATCTGTATATCCTTTCAAGATTTTGCATAGTTCTTTCTGTCTAAATCATCTCCTGCTGCTCAAAAACATGATTTTAAATGTATTTCAACTGTCTGGTGATGGGCATTACCATTTGGTCAGTGTATCTTCTCCCTGGCACTCCCTCGTTTCACCAGCTAAATTACCTACTGATTTTCCAGAGCCTCTCACTGATTACCAATAAACATTATCTGATTTTGAAAGCAAAGCTAATCAGCAGCTAGCTTTTGAGCTTGTCATTCAACATAATAAATTTTTGTTTAGAAATTACGTGGACGGTTTTATGTAACTGTTCCTGGTTATGTGGTTTCATCTGATAAGGACTAGAGATCTGAGATTCAGTAACAGTCAAAATGTCAGCTGTCTTACCTACATGTTGTGCTCATTAAATCCTGGAGCAACCCTATTGTGGGTGCTTCTGCACACCTGTGAATCGGCAACACTCAGATGCTATTAATCCTTCCTTTTTTAATTAAAATTAAATCTGTATGCTCCTAATGCAGAACAAATTAATGAAAACCTTGTTGTAGGCACAGCTCTGCAAGGACTGACAAGCTTGTTTCTCTTTTCCCACTCCTCTGAGAAAGGAGTAATTTTACTCATACCATACTCAGCACTGCAGATCAGATGATAATCAGATCTGACTATTTCTCCTTATCACAACAGCTCACATTCTTGCTCTACAGTCTGTTGTATCTGCAGCCTCTCTCTCTTAAAAGTATACATTCCTGAGGCACAATTTGCCTCTCTGCCAAGCTGTAGACACTACCCTAAGAACATCACAGAGAAAACAGCACAAGCTCCCAGTGGTATCTTGGGTTTCCAAGTCAGTGTATGGTTGCACAGAACCTTTCACTGGAATACAGGCATTATAGTGTGTGATAGGAATGGGAAAAAAAAATACAGTCCATAATTTCGCTAGTGAGGATCCAGGAGACCTTCCAGTCCCTCAGATCAGTATTTGCATCACAGCTATGTCCACTCGACCTCAGGGTTAGGTTCAGGAGCATACTAGCTCTCTCTGCGCTTTGGTTGCATGAAAAGAAAACTGGAGTAGCAGGGAGACCATGGCACACACCTACTCAGTTCCATCCAAGTCAGGAGATAGCAGGTGCTGATAAGCCCCAGGTTAGGGTGTACATGCACAGTTTCCTTGTTTGCCCACCACAAGGCAGCCCTTCATAGGAGTGTGTGCACCTTATCTTGCCTTCTGACTGGCTGAATAAAACACCCCCACCCCTATTGTACAATCCCTCACTTCCTACTTTGCATAAATTTAAATGCCTTGTCCCCTTACTATTAAAAGTTGGAAAATTCATTTTCCATTACACACACAAAAGGGTGAAGACAGGACAATTACCCAGCCTTCTGACCACCACTTGTTTCCTAGACACACCTCCATCCCGGGCAGATTCCTTTGTCTGATGCCGACAACCTCATTCCCCCCTATTTGTTACCCATTTACTCCACACTCCCTGCACGTAACACAGTCTTAACACTCTGTTCCTTGTGCCTCAGTCCTTCTCCTACCCCAGTGCTTCTCCTCAACCAGCAGTGCAGTGTACTCTCATTCCAAGGTGTTTGTACACCTTGCAAATGTTCTGCTGTACACAGTAATACTCCTTTACAGTCATCACCACACCACCAGGAAGAACAGGGATTTTGACTTTTATATACTCTACCTTCAAACTTTTCTTTCTGAACATGAGGCAGTAAGACTTCAGGGAAAATTGATCACCCTGTCCTGCAATGAAAGGCTGAATTATTAAAACTCTTTCCTAGCATTTCATTAATTTGACTTAGTCAACTTGCAGAGAGAATACATACTGATGCAGCACTGGATCCAGGAAGGGTCCTACTGAACTTATGCTCTGAAGAAAGATGTAGCATGAAATGAATCTAAATAAAGTAAGAGGCACTTATCCTTTCATGTGTTACACTGCTGGATCTTTTTAGTAAAACTGTTATTCGAAAATGAAGTTCCCATCACCTGTAGCCTTGGAAAACTGACGCACAGTCAAAGGCAGAGTGAATTTTAGATTCACAGAAGGAAAAGAGCAGAGGTTGGAGGATTACTGTAGTATTGGCAGAGAGGGAACTCTAGATTTTCCTTTGTAAGTTTCACATATATGTGCTTCAGGACTGCAGGCTTCTTCACAGTCCACTTTTAGGGAACAGAGAGAAGGAAAGCAAACCCAAGTATACAGTATGGAAAAAACCCCTGAAGTATTTAAGGTACTTCTACCCTGAATTTTGGAAAATCTTATCAGACTACTTCTAAATTAGTAGCACAAATCATACTTGTGCAATCCAGAACTACTTCATTAAGAAAACCCCACAAACACAAAAGCCAGACAAAGGCACGCTCTTACTGCAGTTTTTCCCTCCTTACTAGCACAGTACCAGTTTCTGATCTTGAGACTTCTCACCTCTTCAGCCACAGACCTTGCTCTAAGCACACTCTCCAGTGCCTCATCTTCTAACCTCTCACCCTCCTGTCCTGGTTTCCCATTCGATGCTGTTCATCCTGGCTGTCTCTTCCACCTCCAGCTCACCACCACAGTTCTTACTCAGTTTTAGTCTCCCACTCCTATTTCCAGACTATCTGCCTCCCAGTCATACTCCATAAGTCAACTTAAGGCCTGAATGTTTCCTGCTGTCAGTGAAGAAAGGCTGAGTCCTTGAAATGCTTATTCAGACCACTTTAATCCTGCAAGGAGTTACTTACAAGCTCCCCTTTACAATACTCAAAAATGAATCTCCAAACCACTCACTTCATGTCCAGATTTTCTGTGATGGCAAACTATATTCATTTTGTAAATGCATTTGCTATTCTGTATTTTATTATTATCTGCCTAACTTAAAAAGGACCTCTCAGTCTCTGACAATTTTTACAAGACAAGGTGAACTTAAAAAGCACAGACCATGGATTTTTTCTGGCAGAAGCATGATTCGGTAAAACATCCATTTACAATTTCCCATGCAGATGACCAGTTTCCAACAAGAAGCTCTTAATCCTTCTTATGTAATTACTTTACCAACAGAAGAATTTAATAAAAGAACCCATATTACCAAATCCTTCACTTTGATTAAACATCATCTTCACTGTATGACAAGCAGAGCCATCTCCCAGGCAAACTCCACACTGGTCTTCTGTTGCATTGGAATTTATCTCATAATCACAGCCAACAGCCTAGAAGGAAACACAATTTCAGAATAAATGTGGCATCTGCAATGAATTAGTGAGAGCTCATATATCCCTGCACATCTAAGAAGGGGAATAGTATATATCTGATATAAACAACAGTAGAGATTGCCATATGTAGTTCAAATGTGTATTATACCACAGTGAAAAACTAGCTGACAAACAATAACCATCACCATGCCATAGAATATACAGTAGGAACCAGTTATTTGAGATAGAAAAGTGCCACCCAAATGGCCTCATATCTAGGATTGGCCAGTACCATCCCTAGATTTCCAGGAATACAATGCAGCAACAGAACTGAAATCTCTGTCAGCTTTTTTGTGGCCATTTGACAGCGCAGAACTCTACTGCAGTCAAACTCCCTGGCAAAAGAAACTTCTCAGTAGGCATGGGGTTTTATACCCTTGACAGCTGCTTTCGCCAGCTTGCCAACACAGGGGCATAGGTCAAGATAAAGTTCTGCTAAAGGATCATCTTCCAGTTCATGCTTGCTAAGGGAGAAAGTGAGAGAAAAATTTACTCATACTGAGTTAGGAAGAAACTTCTTCCTTGCCAACCCAACAATTCTGTGCCCTAATATCTTCAACAAAATTTTCATTTGTTTTGGTTTTTTTTCTGTCTCTCTTCAAAAACAAGCAAGATTGCAGAACACAACCAAATGTCCAACACTTAATGGTTGTTAATAGTACCTGGAGGCCTGTAATACAGATGGATAGCCATAAATTTGATGGTATGTAAATTTTTTCTCAGCTAATTTTTCTCAAAGTTTTCAGGTGCTATACCTGTCAACTTCTCTAACACCCTCTTGATGTATGAAAATCTGGGTATTAACTTTTTTGATTCTGATCTTATTTTATCTTCAGTTCATCAGCTACTGTAATCTGTAACCTTCTGACAGGAAAATCTATCTATTAGACTAATCTAGGTATGCAAGGTTCTTCATTCTCTAATATTTTTCTATAATCTTCAGCTCAAGGAACACCTGTGTCAGTGATTTAATGAACAATTAGAAAAATCACAAAAAAACAGAAGTGAGGAAAGGCCTCAAGTTACAGGTGGTCTCAAACTGTGTCACTTCAAAGAAGATTCAAAGAAAAGACTCATCCATCACTTAATACCAATATATAGCCAGCACCTTTGATACCTGCTCTGAAAAACAAGGGCCATGCCAAAAGGTTCTGCAGCAGCCTTAGCTTCTCTTTCCATTCAGTGAAAGCCACTTTCCAAAATGGAAGGTTTTGTAATGTCTTGTACACAGACACATCTTGACAGGGAGGACCACGCTTATGAGCAGTACACGATGTTACACAGACAAGTACATGTTAACCAACGTGAACAAATTTTTGCGTCCAGGCATGTAGCTATTTGACCAAGGGTGGATTTAATAAAGTATTCACAACACACAGGTGCCACTGCTGTATGTACAGGATGTTTCTTTACCTTTCTAAGAGTTCAGACCTGTCTCTTTACCAGCTATCTACAGATGCACTGGAGTTTATATTTAACACTTCCTAATAATATAAAGAGGTTGGTGTGTTGCTGTTTTCTCAAAGTGATGTATTCCCCAGTATATTACTGTACTATCAGTACATTAGTTAATCATTTGCACCCTGTCAAAGTCATAGTTATCAGGTTTATTATTAGACCAGAGGAGCAATCAGCGACTCTGGAGAGTCATGGAAGTTGAAGCTTATGTTTTATTCTATGCACATATACACTATTAAACAGAAAATCAGTGAAAATTTGGAAATGGAACCCTTGTACTTCATGCTTTGTTATTAGAAAATATTACTAATGACTGTTTTGGAGCTTCTCTTTTGAACATCTCAAAATAATGATCTGTCTTCAATTTGTATCATTTTTTTGCTCTTTCTGGTAGAAAATGCATGTTCTTGGAAAGGTTTCTGTTCATCTTTATTTACTGCTCATGCTTGTTTGAGAGGCTGAACACAGAAATAATTTATCTAGTTCACGCTGTCAATCAGACACTTTGAAATGAACATCTGTGAGCATATTTCCCTTGCAAGGACTGTGTTGCACAAAAATCCCCGGAAGGCTGAACAAATTAATTCTGAACTGAAGCAGCACGGGCTCTAACTGAGGTGGCAGCACCACAATATCATCACATTCCTGCCTTTGGGTTGCCAGTTAGTGTCTCCACATGAGATGCACCCCATCAGCTCAGTCAGAATCAGCTCAGACCTTTCACACTTGGCCATACATTTCTTTCAGCAACACATCTGTGGCATCAAAATATGACATTGCTATGACATGAAGGGAATCCCACCATCCCTTCCAATTACAACCATAGAAACTTGTATTGTGCTTTTCCTCTAATATTTGAAACAGTTTGTATCTGATCAGATGCCTTACCTATACATGCAATATTCCTAGACATTCTTAAGGTGCTGGGATACCCAAGAATGAGGGACTTCAAACCACTGTGGCAAGACAGACAGTTTATTGCGGTACAAGAAATAAAGACTTTGTTTTATTCCCTAGCTCTTGGGTGCTGCTGGTGCTGCAAAGACCTTCATATCTAGCAACACGGCTTCATTTTACACAGCCATTAAGAACCATCACAAAGCAACGTTCTCATGTGTCAGAATAAAGAGCATTTATTTACTCTAAGTACATTTCCACAAACTTTAATTTCCAGACCATGTTTTACTTTATCACTCCAGTGAATACCACACATTAGTTTTGTCATCCATTAGAGTTAATTTCTAGATGCTTCCTTCTCCATTTGATTTGCTTTCCTCATTATTCTGATTCTTCTCAATGCACTAGTCATGCTTTCTAAAAGTGCCTCAGATTTTTCAGAAGGTCAGTATGACCCAGCAATGTGCACCTGCAGCTCAAAAATCCAGCTGTGTCCTGGGCTGTATCCAGAGCACTGTGGGCAACAGGATGAGGAAAGGTGATTCTGCCTCTCTGTTCTGCTCTGGTGAAACCTCAACTGGAGCACTGCATCTAGCTCTGTGATCCACAACACAAGAAGGACCTCTTGGAGCAAGTCCAGAGGAGGCCGCGAAGATGATCAGAGGGCTGGAGCATCTCTTCTGTGAGAACAGGCTGAGAGAGTTGGGGTTGTTCAGCCTGGATACAGGAAGGCTCCAGGGAGATCTCAGAGCTGCCTTTCAGTACTTAAAAGGGCTACAAGAGAGCTGGAGAGGGACTTTTCACAAGGGCATGTAGTGACAGGACACAGGGAAATGGCTTTAAACTGGAAGAGGGCAGGTTTATATTAGATATTAGGAAGAAATTCTTTACTTGTGGTGAGGCACTGCAATAGTTTGTACAGAGTTGTAGATGCCTCATCACTGGGAGTGTTCAAGGACAGGCTGAATGAAGCTCTGAGCAACCTGGAAGTGGAATGTGTCTCTGCCCATGGCACAGGGTGTTCTAACTAGATGATATATAAGGTCCATTCCAACCTGAGCCATGCAGCAGCAATTAGGCTGTGATTCCTTTACACTCATTGCACCTCTGACAGTGAAACATGCTGTGCTTCAACAACCACGGTGTGCCGTGGCATGTGCAACACAAACTAGCACCCCTCCATGCACCCCTTTGCCACGGCCCCACTCACCAAGAGCCTTTTTGATGCACCCGAGACGAGATTTATTTCTGGTCACAGCACACAGGGCAGAGGCAGATGTAATGACCTGAACTGCCTGACTGCATTACAGGAAGGAGAAACAATTTATTTTCTGCTGCTCAGTGACTAAAGGGAAAACAGCCAGAGATACTGCCCTTTTTCCATTTCCAGAGGGAGAGGCTTTTGTGTCATATTCGCAGCGGGGGGCAGATACAAAAAGTCCTTGCTGTCACTCAAGGGTATGACCTGAATGTACTGCCTGTGTTATGTGAATAGTACATTGCACTTTAAGGTCTTCCTTCCATTTGTATCCCCCACTGGTCTTCAAATAAAGAAATCATGTTCACTTCATGTTGGCCATGACATTGCCTTCAATGGGGAGAAATGTGTCCTGATGTCACTAATTTATCTTGTAATTTGTCTATATGGGTCTGAATCAATGTCCTGTTGGGTTAGCAGTGAGAGGGGGAAACTGAACAATAGTAAGAGGCAGTAAAGCTAATACATAAAAACCCAAGCTCTGTAATCTGCTTTTCAGCATGGCAAAAAGGCTGGTTCCCTCCTTAGAACTATGCAGCTGTGTAATTCTCTGGTCCAGTGTTAGTCCTTCAACATAGTAATTTATTATCACAGAGAACAGATCACAGACTTGCATGATTGAAGGTCACTTAAGCCTATCAAAATTCTTTTCAGGAGACGAATAATTGCCAGAAACATCAGAGATGTCAGGTCCTCCACCCTCAGGGCCTGCACACTCCAGTGCATACACCTGTAAGCCCTCACTTTTGGATGATGCCATGACTTGTATTCAACCAAAAGTCACTGTTATGTATATATCACTGCTAAACAAATATGCTCTGGTGGCAGTGTCTTTGCTCATTAATATGGCGGGAACAACTGCCTGACCTAGTAAGAATTAGAGTGCACTTGTCATGTATGATATAAAACACAAGAAGATAGATTATGTACTTTAAAGATCTTCTAAATAAAGGGAATAAAGTGACAATTAAAAGGTGAGTGTGGAGGAATACAGTAGAAAACCAAACTAGTCATAGTATAGTTTGATGATCTGAGATTAAATTCTTGACGATCTTGTCAAATGTCCTGGCAGAACTTCTGTGTGAGGACAAAGCTGAGAGAGGGCCCTGCTATTTCATATGCCATGCCCTCAAATAAGCTAACAATCTGATCTTGACTTTGCACTGACAAGGCAAGTTCTAAGGGAATACCATGCTAAAAACTCATCAGTAAGCCTTTCTTGTGCACTGAGGCATAGGCAGAACTTCTAAAAGATTAGGACCCACATATTGGACAAACTGCAAGGACCAAATGAATCAGCACTAGTGTCTTTCTGTAGTTACTACTCACTTGAAGATGTGCACTATGGCTTTCTCAGGGTGGCTGGGAAAGCACCTTGTATACCTCATATAGATAAAATGAGACATCTCCAACTACACTTAGCCATCAAAGCAAGACCAGTTACTCTGATTGCTCTGAACAAAATCATGACAAACTGCAAAATTCAGACTGAAATCAGATGGACATAGAAGATTAAAATCTTGATTGAATCTGAGACTATCCATCTTTTATTGACCTACCCACTAGGAAGATGCTGAACTCAGTTGATAAAAAATAGCTACTCACATGCTACATATGTGAGCAATATAGATGATGGAGCTAACATCTCACCAATTTAATTTTTTGCTCAATTTCAGACCAAAGTGAACTGTTATTTTAGTGCTCAGAACAAACATGAAGTGCTTTTGTGAGATACAGTTTTGAAAACCAGAACAGCGCTTTAACAGACTAATGTTTGTGAATGCCTTTTCCACATCATTAGCAACATTTTGCAATCAGAGTACAAGAATGATGTACCAGACTAATTATATTAAACTCATTTCCAGATTTATTCTCCACGACCGGCAATGTATGTATTGTGTTTAACTAGCTGGTCTAAAATACTAGTGAATTAGATGAAGATACATGAAAAAGCTTCTCCTCAAGTGTTATGCTGGGTACCTGTTTCAGGCAGCTTTCAATAGTGTGAGCTATTTGGGTTACCTATTCATCATTTGGTCTCATTTGTGGCAGCTGCATAGTTATATTGTTCACTTTGTGATCCTGATTCCAATTAAATCTGTTTATCAGGAGACGTGAAGCAGCAGGCAACATGTGAAACTCTGACAAAGCCAGTACCTTGGACGAAATTTTTCAGACACCCTTCAAGTCCACAGAACTATTAATGCTGAAGTATACCTGCAATTAGATTAGCTTCCCTTTCACCCCTGATCTACCAATACTGATGAATTAAGTTTTGCTATCTCTAAAGTATGTATAAATTTGAAATGTCACAGGCAAAGTTTAATATAGAAAGCATATGGAAAACAAAATTAATCATACTAATCCAAGTCCAACTGAGCTGCAAATCAGAAAATGAACATATTACAAAGACAGCTTTCTGATTTTAGCAAATGGCCTCTTCCAGGTAAAAGTCAAAAGCACTGATATGGTAGGCAACACTTACCACATGTTTCAATGTGCTAAAGATCTGATTCATTCTGGCTTGAACTGCTCAAAACCAGGTTAGGTCTTTCACCATTGCAGTTCAAAGGTCCATCCTGGCTCTCCGCAAAGTAAGTTAAGCAGATTTCTCCAGTGTGGACTTGAGAAGGGTCTTGGTAATTCCCTTTACAAAGTATGTCTCACAAGGAAAGCTTAAACCAAGTCTTTATTACTGCTTCCTGAGGCCTTGCCATTTTACTAAAATAAAAAGTTTAAAGGAAGGGTATACAAATCAGCTATTAAAAATGTCTTTTTTAATATCCATCACTAGAAGTCTATAAGAAATGCACATGAAAAATGTCAAATAGGAATATAATTTGAAAAGGGATGAAACAGAAGACTTTTTGAAGTACCTTCTAGTTGCATTTTTATGTGATTCAGTGGCCTAGGACATACAATCCCAAGATTGGACAAACTAACATAGATTTCACAAGTCAACCAAGTCCTGCTTTTGTCTCCAGAGATGCTAAAAGCAAAAAAGCTAGCATGATTCAAGAAGGTAGAGGACACAAAATCTCAATTTGGAGAAATAAACCATCATTGTAAATACATTCCCTACAAGTAGTCATTTTATGTGTAAGAAATTTACTAAAACCAATGCTAAGACTATGAATGTCACAGAATTTGAAGAACACACCTTCAGACACTGCGCACACACACATCATCCTGGAAACAAACCAACAAACAGAATATACAGAGTCCATGATACTTACTCCTCAGTACAGAGAACATTACCAAGCCATATATTTATTCTGTGTTTGTTATCTCACTGTACAGTGTTATTCAGTGTCATGTTGTAAACGAAAATAATTTTTACTGTTCACAAGTGCAAATGTCTGATCCTATTTCAAGACAGTTAAGAACTACTACATGTGTATTGTTAAGCTGCATTTTCATAAAAAAACCACAAAAAATGGTGACACCATTGCAACCCTCAAGCTATGATCATTTGTGAAAACTTCTCATTAGAAAGATATTTTCTTAAATTGATGTTTTAAAATAATGGGGAAAAGGGAGGACTTAAAAGGTACAAAAGTAATTAGCACTCAGTCTAATGGATTCAAAAAAGGGTGGAAACAACTCTTATGTCTACTTGGAAAGCTGTTTCTATAAATTTGCTTTCATGGTCATTAAAAATGTGATAAAATGGAGTATTCGCCCTCAATCCTACAAAAAAAAAATTGCTAAGCATTTTCCCATAGCTTTCTACAATAAAACTGTAGAGAAAGAAACATGCAAACATACCCAATACCTTACACATGCCATTAATACAGATATCTCGGCTGTGCCTTCCTTCAAAGCAAGGAGTACCATCAGTGACTGCATCAAGCATCTTCTCTGAAAAATGGCCATCTACTGGGCGACAGTGGAGCTCACAGGGGTTTGCTGAAAGGAAAATGCCAGGCAAAGTGAGAAGATGGTTAAGTAAAGACACACTGTCATGCTGTGCATTGCAGTTCAGTGTCCTGAAGTATTGTCTGAGAGAGTATCCTTGTTTTCCTGCATTTGGCAGAAACCAGCCACTTGTCATCAGTGGGGAGGTGGGAACGCCAAGGACACTGACAAGAAACAGTTTTCCATCAACTGATGACTGAGTAATTTCAGAGATAATTTAAAGTTTCCTTCACTGCTGTCAGCTTCTCTCAGAGAGCAGTCAAATCATTCCTTCTGATCTTTGGCACATCATTGATCATTTTCACCTAACTCTTGGCACTTTATAAATAATTTTAAACACTGGGGTTTTTTCCTACTTGGTAACTCATGAAATAGGGATAACATTGGCGAGTCTCACCAGAACTTCTGAGGGAAGTCCCATGGAAGACAAAAGCTGTAGCAAAAGCAACCACTGGTCCCTGAAACAAGATTTTCTCTGATGGATCAGAGCCCTAGCCTACTCCATCTACAGAGTAAGAAGACACAAACATACACCACTCTGCTTCACAGACACTGGCTCTTGGGAATGGGAAATCTTGAAATTCAGACTTCAGACAGACAAGTTTGATAAATTAATTGTCTACATGGAACATGAGTTAGAGCTGAAACCAGGGTCAAAGCAAAGAGAGATAAAATCCCTGCCTTTGTATCATGCCCTGGAAACTCTCCAGCAGAACCAGACATATATGACTGCATCAAAATTTGTGAGGGACAGCAACAGAGGGGCCCATCTTCTGGCTTTGGTCTGTTCCAAGACCCCAGTCTATCCTGGTAGTAAAGCAAAACATCCATGCTCAGTAAGCTGAAATGCATTGCTGAGCAAAGCAGTGGGCCTTAAAACCACCAGGCAGTAGGGACTTCAGGGCACTGTTATTAAGTGATTTTAACACAATCTCCTTGTGTGCTGCAGAGGTGCTGCTGGTGACTGACATTTTATCCTGTGCCTGACAGAGCTGACAGAAGCCACTCCCTTGGTCTCAGAGGGATGCGGGGTGACTACAAGCCTTCCACATACTGGCTGATGAAATTCTTTCTTCTTCCTTTGCTGGCCTCATTTGCATCATACAAAGAACTGCGGTAAAAGAAATTTTTAGTAATGAGAGAAATTGAAACTTCTGGTAATGCAACTAAACTAAATAACTTCCTACAAAAGGATTTATTCCTTTGGAGGCAGAAAATTTGCTCTCGTTGAACTGGCTTGTAGAGCACCAACAAACAAACAACACTACACAGTGCACCAAGGTGAATGAAGCTCCTGCCCTCAAGGTGCTTAAAGGTCAAGAACTGAATCCTACAGAGCCTGAGCTTTTAGTACAGTGGATCTCCTCTGTGTCAGCAGAAACCCTGCAAAACCGAGATTCAAAACAAATTTTTTTTTAAAGACAGTAAAGGAAATCTAAAACCTCAATGGGGACTTTTGTCTTTTTCCCCTCTTGTCAGTAGAGCCAAAATGGAATCTTAGGACTTGTGGCTTCCCAAAGAAAAATGCCTTTGTAAAGTTCAACAGAGTCATTAGAGCCAGAAGTCATGCATGGACCAAGGTTATACAACTGGTGGAATTTAAGGTGATGTGAGTCATGTTAAGAATATTGACAAGAGATGGAGCTCCAAAGGATTCTCAGGCAAAACCAGAAAGTTTGTAACACTCATCAGCCCTCAGCCCCTCTGTGAAAACTGCCAGCCATAATACCCATCAGTTGTTTTGAAAGGAGCTGTCATCATAAACAATACAAGCCATTTTACTTCTGTCTGCAGAAATCTTTGTTCTGGCCATGTGGTTATTTTGATTACCTTAGTGCTCTGAATTTTGTTTCACCTTGCCTACCTTCTCAATGCAGCATTTCTTAAACACAAAGCACAGTACCCTACCCTTATGACAAAAGGAATCCCAGAATTCCAGGTACTCTGTCAACTGCTCAGAATCACCACAGACAGACACAGACCTTACAGAAAGCCATTTCAGCTTTTACACTGTTTGTAATGAAATACGTAGAGCAGCAGTTTGATACCTATACTTACTCCCTCATTGTGTGTTGACACAACAAGCAATTTCATTTCAGAAATCACTAAGCAAGAAGCAGCAGACAGTGCTGACTGATGGCATATTCCTATTGTAACTGAGATGCTGTAAATATATAACTCAGAATCAGCTTGGAGAGAAAGTCCTCTAGTAAGCCAAAACAAAAAGTAATAACAAATAACACAAATTTGCAAACTTGCGAAGGTTTTCCACGCACAAAAGCTTTCCTGGTTTTCCTAATTACAGTAACTAATCTAAAATAGATTACATTGCTTTTCTTTCTATATGTTTTATACTGACCCCCACTGGAAATGACAGGGCATTTCTCCCCCCACACAAACTTAGTTCTATTCAGTATTTATTTGATTTTTTAGCTGCAGAAAGGCTGGTTAGGGCACCACTGAAGAAATGATACTGTATTTGCCACTCATTTTCTAAAATTATTTACTTATCTATCATTACTATTTATTACAGTCAAACTCAAGGACCTTGGCTCTATTATTCTAGGATCATAAATAAACTGTGTCAGAATCAGTCACTGTCCACCAAAAGTTTGATGTTTTAAACCCAGCACAGATACAGGTATAGAAAGTACTTTCATCTGTTTTCAGAAAGTAAACTCACACACAAGAAAAACAAATACATTTCCTGAAAAGGCAAGACTGGCATTGGATTCAGACTCCTATTTCAGTCCTAAAAAGACTGAGATAAATATGAGCACCAGGATTTCTCAGAAGGAGCTCATTAAAACAGCTGGTCAGTTTCAGTTACTTCAGCAGATTATTAATTTCTTATGAGACTTAAACAAAAAGTCTGTCATCTTCGCAACTTTTAGGCCAAAATATAAATATATTCTTGCAATCCAGTATATTCATGAAACACTAGATCCAATAGTGAACAGTCAGTAATGACCGTGTTCACAAAGTCCTTATTCAAAAAAAGCACTCTGAATTCCGATTTAAACAGAGCTGATTTCTCCTTTAATGAAACCTAGAGAATTTTACCCATCCTTCCACATCAAGTAGAATCAAAGCCACTTAGACTGCTCCTGTTTAGCTGTATTTATATCTACAATGATAATATTCATTCCTCAAACCCTCCAGGCAATTGCCCTTAACAGTGAACCACCCACATGGCAGTGAAGATTTCTTAATGTGTAACCTAAAGTTCCCTCCTACTGTTTTGGCTGTTCCCTGTACTGCTTGAGTGGAGGGGATGGGAAGTTCCAGTATGTAGTACAGTGACAGAAAATTTCATGTCAAATCCAAGTTTAAAAGCAGAAGAGCTGCCTTCAAACTGAGTTAGTAAGACCATGGTGTCTAGCTTTGTGAAATCAGTTAACAAGGCCACAGAACTACTTGGATCTCAAGAGCTTCTTCCAGACCAGAGCACAACACTGCACGGAGACAGGCAGTCCTGCTAGTCTGTATCTCTGCTAGCTCAGGGATATGCCTGCTAAGTTTCCTTGAGTAGTCAGCATTTAACTGTCTCCTCCTCCTTTCCACAGCCAAACTG
This sequence comes from Scytalopus superciliaris, assembly GCA_013400415.1. Taxonomy (NCBI): domain Eukaryota; kingdom Metazoa; phylum Chordata; class Aves; order Passeriformes; family Rhinocryptidae; genus Scytalopus; species Scytalopus superciliaris. The sequence continues at coordinate 98,759 of VXBX01005251.1, read as the reverse complement.
GCTCTTCTCAATCGATGTTTTATTAATCACAAAGTTACAGCATGGTTTAGGTTGGAAGAGACCTTAAAGATCATCCAACCCTCCTTCTATGAGCAGGGACACCTTCCACTAGACCACGCTGTTCAAAGCCCCATCCAATCTGGCCTTGAACAGGGATGGGGCATCTACAACTTCCCTAGGCAACCTCTTCCAGTGCCTCACCACCCTCACAGTAAAGATTTTTTTCCTTATAGCTAAACTAAGCCTGCCCTCTGTCAGTTTTAAATCCTTTCCCTTTCTCCTATCTCTATGTGCCCTTGTAAAAAGTCCCTCTCAGTGACTTTTTGACTTCCACGTTTCTCTCCTGTAAACCTCCTCCAGTTGGCTTCTGCCAGTGCCTTGCTCCTATCTGGACATGAGGTGCCACCAAACACTTAGTAGCCTAGGAAAATTACATGTATCCTTTTATGTAGTGATGACATCCTGTAGCAAGATTATGCTGCTGATTTGACCAGCGACAAGATCAATTCTCTAATCTATAGAAGAAACACAGATGTAATGGAATCCCAAGCCACAGAGCTCCTGTAAGTGCCCAGTGACTTACCTGTAATCAGAATGAGACTTAGGAAGCAAGTCAGCAAAGCTGCGCATGTGACCTTCCCCCCCTATCTATACTGTAACAAAGTTCAGATTCACCATGTGCAAACGGAACAACATAGAGATAACTAGAAAGGAACACTCTTCCTTCCCAATTTAAATTTGTTTACCTCGTAGCTGACTCCCATGAGTTCCCATGCAGGAAGGATCCAGCTTAACCTGACTAAGAAGGATGTGATTAATGTGGCTGTCAGCAGAAGATAAGGCTTCAATGTTTTTCCCTACTTCGTAAGGAAAAAAAGAAGTGGGCCTCTTCTCTTCAAACCCTCATCTCTGTGAGAACTCAGAACTGGAAATCCAAACCAAAGAAAATTAGAAAAGACAGTTACCAAACACAGATGAAATAGGGGGAGAAAAGTGGAGGTGAGGCTACTCAATCACTTTAATCAGTTTTGGAATTCCAGAAGAAAATACTTTCATTTCAAAACAGTGGCAGAAACATTATTTCATGCTGTTCGCTCAGCCCCTGTGACTGTATCAGAACAGATCTTTCTTGACACAGAGACATATTTTTAAAAGAAATAAGAAATTTAAAACACTTTAACAACACAATCCCTATCTGACAGTATATTAAATGATACTGGCACTGATTGAGAAAATAAAGAGTTACATAATGTAATGTAGGACTTGTACAAGGAAGTTAAGCCCTGAGGAGTTATCAGATTCATATAAATGAAATTTGTCAAATGGTATGAAACAAATAAATGTGGGTCAGCCTGATGGCAAGAGAAGTAGATTAGCACCAAAGTCGGACTAAACTGACAAAATAGGGACCTGGGTCATGAAAAGAAATCAGAAACTATCCTGCTGAGAGCTACTGGATGGTTTAGTCACTCTGCAACTGGAAAGTTCCCATCATTTTAAGACTCTCAGGGGTACTGAGAGGCTCCAGCATGAGCACATTGGTTTCTGAGGTCCAGGACTGTTCCATAACAGGATTATACAAGTTCTCCAACAGGCACAAAGTCACCTAAACCAGAAAATTCTCAACTGGAACCTTAAACACAGGTAGCCTAGGTAACAGCAAGGTATCACTTACTGCTCCTCTGCTAGGCTGCCTGTTAAAGCTGTTTGTTGCGTTTGATTGTATATTAAATCATAAGCTATTCAAAAAAGTATTTGTCCTCTTGTGAAAGTACAATTTACACAACAGAAAAGACTACTTAGTTATGTGACATTCACTAAAACTGCTTTATGTAAGCTATGAAATTAAAGCCAGGAGACATAACTGTGACCATCCAGATAATTTTACTGTTTTTTCCTGTAGGATGAAGGAACACAGAATGTCTAAAATGTCACAGAATCTCTAGCTCAGGAATTCATCTCCTCAACTTGACACTTCCACACAAAATATGCATGTGTACCCAGGGTTTCGGAAAGCTTCATTTTCTTTCCCCCTTATATCCTATGCAGAGTATGATAGGATTTAAAATTACTGATCCTAGAAGACAAGCTGTATTGGGTTTGCTTGGCAGGATTTTGGTAGTGAGGGATGGGGTCCAGGAGAGGCTTCTGTGAGAAGCTGCCAGAAGCTTCCCCCACATCCAGTGGAGCCAATGCCAGTGGGCTTCAAGATGATCCTGCTGCTAGTCAAAGTCAAACCCACCAGTGATGGTGGCAGCACCTCTGGGATAAGGTATTTAAGAAAGGGATTAAAACTACTGCACAACTGCAGCTGAAAGAGAGAAGTGAGAATGTGTGAGAGGAATAGCCCTGCAGGCACCAAGGCCAGTGAGGAAGGAGGAGGAGGAAGTGCTCTAGATGCTGGAACAGAGATTCCCCTGCAGCCCATGGTGCAGAGCATGGTGAGGCAGCTGTGACCCTGAGGCCATGGAGGAGCAGAGATCCACCTGCAACACACAGACAACCCCACACTGGAGCAGCTGGATGTGCCTGAAGGAGGCTGTGATCCCATGGGAAGCCCCTGCTGGAGCAGGCTCCTGGCAGGACTTGTAGCCCACAGGGAAAGGAGCCCACCCTGANATAGCCCTGCAGGCACCAAGGCCAGTGAGGAAGGAGGAGGAGGAAGTGCTCTAGATGCTGGAACAGAGATTCCCCTGCAGCCCATGGTGCAGAGCATGGTGAGGCAGCTGTGACCCTGAGGCCATGGAGGAGCAGAGATCCACCTGCAACACACAGACAACCCCACACTGGAGCAGCTGGATGTGCCTGAAGGAGGCTGTGATCCCATGGGAAGCCCCTGCTGGAGCAGGCTCCTGGCAGGACTTGTAGCCCACAGGGAAAGGAGCCCACCCTGAAGGTTTGCTGGCAGAACTTGTGACACTGTGGGGAGCCTGTGCTGGAATAGCCTGTTCCTGAAGGGACACTACATCCCGTGAAAGGGATCCATGCTGAAAGAAGTTCATGAGGAACAGCAGCCCTTGGGAAAGACTCATATCAGAGAGATTCAAGGAATACTGTCTTCCATGGGAGGGACCATATGCTGGAGCAGAGGAGCAGTGTGAAGAGGAAGGCAGCAGCAGACACAACGTGTAAAGAGCTGTCCATAGTCCCCACTCCTCATCATGCTCCGGGGCTGTGGGGGAGGTAGATAAGATTAAGATTAAAGTTAAGCCTGGAAGAAGGGAGGGGTAGATGGAAGGTGTTTACATGTTTTAGAGTTTGCTTTTTATTTCTCATTACTCTTCTCTGATTTGATTGGTAATAAATTAACCTCATTTCCCCAAGGTGAGCCTGTCCTGCCTGTGATGGTAACCAGTGAGTGATCTCTCCCTGCTCTTAGCTTGACCAATGAGTCTTTTGTTACATTCTCTCTCTCCTATCCAGCTGAGGAAGGGAGCTTTGGTGGCTTTGGTGGGTACTTGGTGTCCAGCCAGAATTAACCCAGCACTGAAGCCAAATCTTTCTTGGCAACAGACTAAAGTATTAACAGAATGCTGTTAAAAGCCTTTGATATTGGATTGCACAAGTCAAGGGAGAAAGTAAGGGAGGCTGGTATACACACTGACAATGGTTGCTATACACACAGTATGGTGGGCATTGTGAGTAAGTCTCTACACATCAGCTTGTTTTTGTGAGGGGAGTGTGCCCATGAGAGCCACCCACCCTCAGCTGTACAATGATCAAGATCAAATATCAGACCAAGGACCAGCACAGGATCTGGCCAACTCCCTGCTTATATGAGTGTTATCCGGAGAGACTGTCTATTTGAGGAAGACAGTATTATTTCAAGTTAAGAGTTTAGCAGCAAGAAAACACTTCAAATGCTGTTAACAGACTATAAGAATAAAAGTGCAAACACTCAGGGCCTCAGATGATGGGGAAGACATGTAATTCTAGGCTGAAATTCTGGCTGCTGATAAAATGGGTGAAAATAGTCAAAAAGCTTTTTAAGCCATAGAAAAAAAATTTCATTGCTACTTGAAGGATTTTGCAAAGGATGTTCAAGACGAAATATATCAGGCTCAGCAACACAGCATTTTAAAAGTAAGTGGTTTGTCTGTAAAGCTCCAATTGGCTCTATTTGAAACACAGTGTGGGCAGACCACACACCTGCCTTACAGTGTGCAGGACACATTTGTTTCATGATTCCTAGAGCCTTTTAGAAACAGACCTTCTGAAACAAATGCACATGCAAAAGTACCAGTACTATAGTGCTATCCTTGAGTAGGCATGAACAGAGACAAGGCTGCACTCTGCAGTGGTACACCTTGATTAACAGAGATTTAGAATCCTAATTTCAATGACAGGTGGCTGCAGAAAATGTTTTATGAGTCTGGTTTTTATGCCCTAACTTTAGACTGTTAACATTTGCTATGGTTTTACTGGGAGCCCTTCCCCAAAAAAAACTTTTTTATATCAATGGTATTTCTTTCACCAGAAATTTTTCTGGAAGTCTGACTGCTCTAGGTTCACATTCAATGTATTTTTCAGACAAAATTGAAACCGTAGTTGAAATTTAGAAAGCCAATGCAGAACTCAAAAAACCTGAAAATTTAATTAACATTCTGAAAAATACTATTGGAATATGCAACTGGAAGTTTAATCTTGATCTTCACTAGCCTAACAGGCTTAATTTTTCATAAAAAAATAAATTGCTATCAAGCTTGGTGATGATACAAAGTTGGGGGAGTGGATGATACATCTGAAGGTTCTACTGCCCTTCAGTGGGACATTTATAGGCTGGAGAAATTAGAGAAAACTAAGGAAGTTCAACAAGTGCAAGTGTAGGGTCCTGCCCTTGGGAAGGAATAACCCCAAGTCCAGCACAAGCCAGAGTCTGACCTACTAGAGAGCAGCTCTGCAGAGAAGGATGATGGATGACAAGTTGACCATGAGCTAGCAAGTGTGGCCTTGCTGCCAGGAGGGCCAGTGGTATCCTGGGGTGCGTTGGGAAGAGTGTGGCCAGCAGGCTGAGGGAGATGATCCTCCCCCTCTATTTGACCCTAGTGAGGCCACATCTGGAGTGTTGTGTAAAGTTCTGGGCTCCTCAGTACAAGAACAACAAGGAACTACTCAAGAGGGTCCAGCAGAGGCCACAAAGATGATGAGGGGTCTGGAGAATCTCTCTTATGAGGAGAGACTGTGAACTGGGCCTGTTCAGTCTGGAGAAGAGAAGACGGAGAAGGGATCTCATTAATGCATTTAAGTATCTCTGTAAGGTGGATGTCAAGAGGATGGTGTCAGACTCTTTCCAGTGGTGCCCAGCACCAGCATGAAGAGCATAAACTAAACCCCTAGAACTTTCACCTCAACATGAGGAAGAACTTTATGTTGAGGGTGGACAGGCTGCCCAGGGAGGGCATGAAGTCTCTCCGGAGACATTCAAAACCCACCTGGATGTGTTCCTGTGTCACCTGCTCTAGGTGACCCTGCCTTGCAGGGAGGTGTACTAGCTCATCTTCAGAGGTCCTTTCCAACCCTAACAATTCTATGTTATCCAGTGATTATCGAGTGATTCTGATGGAAAATCTACACCTTACATTTATGCAGACACCAAGAACCAAACTGCATGGTAATGACTATTACCCTTGTTTTTCATAAGTAGTTGTTACAAGGCAAGTTATAAGGCAGAGTCATAGACTGTCTCCACAATACAGGGCAGCATGATACTGAACCTGTTGAGACACTACTTCTTCAGTGTGGTGCCAGGTTCACCTACCATGCAGATCCAAGTATGGAAATAGTAAAGACACATTTGTGCAGGTGGAGCAGCTCTGCTTATTGGGTATGGTGATGACTGCAGGCCCAAACATGCAGCTCTACACTACACTACTCCTTGTTCTGTGGTTGCCACTGGAGAAGATGCTTTACATCTATCACAAACAATTAGTACAGACATCACTTCAACAGCTTTTCATAGCATTTAGTTCTTCCCAGGAACTGGACTAGTTACAATCACAGCCATTATCATCAGAGCTCTGATAAAACACCTATGTGTAGAGAACCACTGCCTTTGTGTACATGCAAAAAGGACAACCGCACACAGAGGCACATCAGATTTTTCTAATTAATTAAAAGACTTACAATTCAGTGACTTCGTCCCCTCAAAATGGTTTCTCATAGGTCTGTAACTTCGGCTTTTTATTCAAAACTTTTAAAAAGTACTTGTAGCTTTGTACCTGTGTTATAAACAGGAACCCAGTGGTAGAATTCATTCTGGTAGGGAACTGTGTCAAATTCACTGCACTGCATCTGACGGAAGGTTGGCAAGCCTTTGCGACAGGGACTGATGCTGCACATGCGATAGCGCTTCCTTTCTCCAGTGCAGTAGTCTCCTCCAAACTGTGGTCTAGAAAAGGCATTGACATTGGGGCATAAGACTCTGGGTTAAAAAATAGTTTTAAAAGAACAATGTAGTTCAGGTTCCAGTGGCATAACAAGGTGAATCTGAATCCTTGACAGGGTGGAGATACTGTTCATATGTTTAAGTACCCAAACATATCAGTATGGAGCACAAAAGTCTCTGTATCCCAAATAAATGTTTACCACTACCAGGCTCAGCTGACAAAAAATTAACATATCAAATTAACTCCTCTGAAGTGTCATACTTTCCAGAACATTTGACAGTTCTCTCAGAAAAGACCAATTATTTCTGCTGTTAGGCACCCTCCTAGTGATTTCTGAAAATAAGATGTAGAGTTATCATGAACTCAAATATGTATTAAGTAATTCTGCCTTTCATGTTGTGTGTCTGAGACTCAAACAAAGCTGATGACTAGAACGAAAGATGACTCACATGAAAGGCGAGTTCTCAGGGTTAGACTGCTAGGAATCGTTTTCACCTAGTGTTTGAGAACATTTATTTATTCATTGCAGAATTACTAAAGTAATACTTACATTATTTCTGCAAAGCCTGAATGCTAAACAACAGGAATGGGTGTTTTTCATTTTGTGTAGAAATAAGCCCCAAGGAGGGCAAGGATTAAAGAACAAGATAACTATTGTAAGAAATGAGTCAGCTGAATTTCACACAGGTATGCTTAAATGGGAAGGACAGGTGTCATGGTCTGTGCTGATGTGGCACCTGCAGATAACAGTCTCATACAAAAAAGCTTACAATGTCCTAAGTACCTCAAAGATCTTGAATAAAAGATAGGGAAACACTGTGCACTCAGCTTACTCTGGGTTATTGCATGGTCTCTCTGCGCTTTGAACTCCTGCCCCACATGTCCTTGTGCAGTGGGACCAGGACGACCAAACCCCCCATCCGCCGTGGACTGCTTCGGGAGTCTTGCCTACTGTAATGCACTCACCAGAGAAGCACCACTGAGGAGAGAAAAGAAAGCACAAACAGCTTAAGATCATTACGACAGGATGATGTTACTGTGAATTGTTATTTCAGTTCCCCAAAGTTGAACACTTAAGTGGAAATGTAAAGGGAGATGTCACAGGATGACCCTCTTTCACACTGAACAACAGCAGAGTTATTCACAGTTCCCCCATTGCCCTTTTGCAGGCAGCACAGCTTGCAAGTAGTGTGGCTCACAGTCACCTTGTTTTCTCCACATCGAGTGCCATCCGCAGCTGCATCCAGTTTGGAGCGGCAGGAGCCTTTCACCGAGCACCAGAGTGTTTGGCAAAGGTTCTGGAAAAGAAAGAGAATGGTGGCAGTCTGAAGCAGGGCTGAACTCCTACGGCCAAGATTTTCAAAAGTCTCCCACAGTTTTGTACATCCACTTACAAATCCTTGTAGAGGTTGCATTTTCAGAGGAAAATGTTTGGGGCTTTCCACAAGTTAGGACCCACCAAGGGGCCAAATTTAGGTCCTTGTCATTACTGCACAATGAGGGAATCTATGTGACAAATAAAAAATGGTAAATACTATCATCAAGTGCATTCCCTGAACTACGCAAGTTCAAATATTCTCATGGGCTGCTCAGCTCCCAGCTGCTCAAAGGAAAAATTGCTTAAACAAACTTTGGCCACTACTTTCTACAGATGAGGTGAACAGAAAATTGTATTATTTTCATTTGATGAGCACTAATGAATACAATGTTCAATTTTGCATTACTCTCTGCCTGAAAACAGACAGTGAAATCAAGGAATGTTACAGAAGCCAGGTAGGTAAGTACAAACAACATCACATCTTCAAGTACAAGCTCCAGATTAATATTAATGGAGGTCCCAAAGTTAGATGAGGAAAAAGTGATCAGGTCTCTCAAAACATCCACTAAGCAGATGGCATGGAAATGATCTAAAAAAAAACCAGTTAAGGATAGCTGGCAAAGAAAAAACCATAGTGGGCTGGGTAGAGTAAGGGCTCTGGTTAGTGGATGGTTGGATACTACATAGCTCAGAAACAGGTGCCAGTTCAATGCAATAGACTGCCAATAAAGCACAGCATTCCAGCTGCTGCTCCATGTGCAATGGTCAGCTCCACAGAAGAGACAGAAGCTCCTGAGAGTAAACAAAGCAAGCAGGGCAAGAAATGTTGTATCTACCACATATCAAATCTACTTCACTCAATCAGAACTATTCTCTAGAGAGTAAGGACAGACATCAAGGGCTATTTCTCCCTCCTCAGTTCACATGCACACCAGCTTCTCTCATTTGATACACAAGAGCTCTAGGAACTCCTTAATGATCAAGGCTTTGTGTAGAAGACCACTTCCGAGCTGGAGAAGGGCTCTCAGGGAGACTGTGCATTCCCAACTGCATTACCAACTCTTTGTGAAGCCACTGCTGTCAGGTTCTTAAGGCAGAGCTACTCAAGTGTTCTGGCTGAGGAGTTTTCTCTCATTATGAAATTCATCCTTTATTTTAACTCTTGTATATAGAACATGTTTGATGTTTTTTATTTATAAAGTGTATTCTTGCACTGTGCCTCAGATACCTGAGGAACTGGCACAGAAACTGAACACAGCTTTCCACTGGCAGTTACTTTTTTATGAAATGGCCCCATAGATTTCAAAATGAGGAGTTCACAGAGAATTTCTTCTTTAGCTTTGCAAGGATTTTTCCATATTCATCTCCATGTATCAGAACTTTTTTCCATCTTTAAGACTACTTAAATAACAACAATTTGAGATAATGCACTGTTTATTGTGTGCCTTTGGAGGTAACAGGCAGAAATTCATGACTATCATGAACTCATTGCGAGGCAAGTGTTTTTTATTTGTCAGCAGTATGATACACACTTTACACACAGTCTATGAGATTAGGGTCTGTGCCTTAAACAAAGCTGAATCCAAAAAAACTCAGTGTCACGGAAGTCAGTGGAAGTTTTGGAGATAAAAATAGAGCAATAAGATAAGGATTCTGAGCTCCTACAGCCTGTTCTATAGGAAGCCATGGATCTGGCTATAACTTGGAAAATTCCTCCACCTAATATGTATTTTGTTTTTCTTTGCCTTATTACAAGGACTGTATTTATTTGCTTCACAAGATACTTAGAGAACTTTCCATGAACCTAAACTGTTCATGAAAACCATTGTTGTGGCTAGCCATCGCGAACGACGATGCTTTTTATGCCTGCGCGAATGGATGTATTACGTGGAGCTCAGCGTGCGCGGAACTGGCCCCACCCCCTTTAGCCCTGGGACACTCTAAGCCTTGGCCGGGGCAAGCCCGGACGAAGTTGGCAGAGCGAGACCCGCAGGACTCGAACCAGCATCCTTCCGAGAAGGAGCACGGATCCAGGGGCGGCGGCTTTACCCACTCGGCCACAGCCGCCGGCATGAAAACCATTACTTGAAACAAAAAGATCAGTTTTTACTAAGTGTAATCACTGACCCCTAGGGCATCTTCAGATAAATGCAGATTCTTCTCTCAAAATTAACCTGTGGATCAAATTCAGTCAGACATTAAAAGTTACAGAACAAAAGTAGCCTTGTCAGTGAGCAAGGTTAAGTAAATAGAGGAAAGGCAAAGAACAGTCAGAACTCTTAGACAAAATGACATTGCTGATGATTCAACATTCCAGGTAGACTGCAGTATTCACAATTACATCTCTTGCCAGTGCAGCTGCCAGCAAAATACAGGCCTCTCAGTAAAATGCAAAATGAGATGGTACCAATTAATTTTGTGACATATGTCTAGCTGTAAAATTGGTTAATCAGGAGATGTCGAATGTAGAGGCCTATTAGATTCAAACCCAAGTAGAGACAGACTGAAGCAATACTACAAAATTATGTCTTAATTTTCTATCTGTACCAACAGACAAATTACAGTAACTGAGGAAACTGGAACAGCAGGTAATGAAAGCAATCTTTTAATACCTGCTTCAAGTTCAGTAGTTGCAGTTCAAGACTGGTAATCATGCTATCTACTAAGGTTGAAAAGATTAATCAGAAATAATTTCCCTAATAGAAGGGTGGATGAAGACACACATAATTATCTGAATGGAATAAACAGTCAAAATGAGCAGTCCCCAGCCCAGCTGCTCATACCAGCACTGCTGAGAGCCAAAGCACCCCTTCTGCCACAGTTGTATTTAACAGGGCGAGCAAGCTGGATGACATCTCTGATATTCACTACATACTGCTGCCCAAAACACAGCAAAAGTTAGGGATCCTTAGCTAGGCTAGCACTTGAAAACACTATTTTTGAACTTTCTATGTAGAAAAATGCTGTATGGACCCAAAGAGCTCTGAACATGTTAGGCATAGATAAAAGAGTATACCACTGCACCTTAGCTAATATAGCCTGTTGCCCTGCAGTGGCTCCTAGATGCTGTGGGAGTTGCATTGCTGTGACTGTACTGCTCCCTTGCATCTTCACACAACACTGTTTTGCTATTCTATGAGAGAAAACACAGGGTACTTCAGGAATTACGCATTTCTGCATTAAAACATTCTCATGTTTGATGAGAATATAAAGATTTTTTCAAAGTAAAGATTTTTTGCATGGGCTGAAATAGTCTTACTGGTCAGACCAACAAGAGTGTGAAAAATCAGGCTGTATGGGAAGAGAGCACAACCCCGATTTCTCCAGAAAACTCTTCTGGAATTGAAGATTTGTTCCCAGAATGATTTAGTCAGCTTAACGCTTTAGGGCTGAAGAATCTTTTAAAATGAGATTTAAGCTGCATTCATAATTTACAAAAGATTAGTATTATAAGTTTAAAGCCAAAATGACTCCACTGCTGAAGGACAGGCATTTAACAATTTATATGGTTCAGATACAGTAAAGATCTTGAGAAATACAAGGCAAACAGTGGTACAACACACTTCCAGAACCTGCAGAGCAGAAATAAAAGGGTTAGGCAATGCCACCACTCCACATTTAGCCTATGAGTTTCTGAACATGTTGCACTTGTAGTTAGAAACTGGGATTCACTGACTGCCCCTCCTTACCATTCAAGAAATTTAATTTTTTATTAGGAAAGGGAAGAAAAACACACAGCACTTACATCTACATCCTCACAGAAGGTAGCATTGGAACCATACTGAAGCTGGCATTGGTGGTGCACATCATAAATCACTCCAGGAGCAATGACTGGGGACTTTAAAACTTCTTTTTGAGGGATATCATCCAGACAGAATCCCCACCCACGGCTAAAAGACAAAAATTGCATATTAAAAAAACCCTACCACCACAGTTTCATTACACTTCTCTACAGACTTTAAATAATTAATTCTTAAAGGTAATCTTGCTTGTGGCCCTTTGAAATAATATTTTCAGATTACAGCTAAGTTATGCTGAAGTGGTCCTAACAAATGAGTTACTTCATCTAGCAAGAGATGGTTTACAAAGGCAAAAGACAGCTTGTCAAAGTGGAAATATCAAGAGATCATTATGGTTTGCAAAGTGGCTTCAGAGAACTCCACAGCTCCTGGTTAAAGTTATACCATATTGTTACTCTTAAAAAGAACGTAACAGATTTGAACGAGTCACTGAAACCAAGCACATGCCATTGTGGCCACAGGCAGTCTGTAAAGTTCTGTCATTGTTCTTGATGGAAAGGTTTATTTCTTCCTGATAAAAAAAGCAAAAAGCTACAGATTGCACCAAACCTGAGCCAATATGACAGACTTGAGCTCACTTCCAGACAACAGGACTAAAACAGAACTTTTCCCAAATACAAAGCAAGCAATAGCCTTGTGTTCCCTCCAAGGGAATTAACTCAAGCACACTAAAAACTTCCAGTTATCAGTATAATAATACAAGATGTACTTTAAACTCCACATAAACATCTCATGCTCAGTTGCCCTCAACTCAGGCAAATGCTACAACCTTCTCACTCACTCTAGAAAACGTGTGATGTATTCCTTGCTGCACTGTGACCAGGTGAGCGGAGTAGGATCATATTGCAGCTGTCGGGACATTATATATGGGCGCTTTCCAACTGGCTCACAGTCATTCTCTTTTCCATCATGCTGGATTCCAAAACTGGAGACAAAAAACAACATCTAATAATTTCAGCTGATTGCTTGTGCCACGGCAACTATCCACAGGTTCCACACTGTGTATAAAAGGACACTTATGTTGTTGCCAAGCTGTAGATACCTGTTTGCTAAAAAAAAAATGTAAGAACTTATGACCCAAAACAATGAAAAATCTACACTCCCACAGGCTATCAAACACATCTGTTAAGCACAGCAATACTGACCTGCACAAAACAAAGAATAGTCTGTCACTGACTACATTTGAGTACTCTTAAGGGAGTTCAAATGCTAGTGCACAGTAGGGCCAGGAGTCACACTAAAAGTTATGCTACAGCTGCTACGGCTAAGACTGCTTCCTAGCTCTTGGTGCAGATTTGCACCACTTCAAATAAGATCAGGCTTTGTTACATTCTGTCTTAGGCTCTTTCATAATCATGTTTCTATTGCTTGTTTCCTTTCAAAACTCTTTCGATGAATTGCAACACAGATATTGTTCAAAAAATTATTGAATGTTCAGTGAAATTCTCTTCAACTTCTATTCCATCTTCCTGCTTAGCTTTCTCAACCTGTGCTTACAAACAGATCTCCAGCTTCTATGACTGACTGAGAAATTTCTTTATTCAACAGCCTGTAGAAGTCATAAACAAAAAATTTTGGATGAGATTCAACTATGCCTCTATGGCACATAATTATGAAGATAGCTGACACAGTAACATATGAAGATATTGGCATATGAAGATGTTGATGCCTACACTGTTAGCAACTAAAGGTTTCTAAGTCCTAAGAGCAGCAAGAACTTTCTCAGGCCATGATTCAGTCATGAAACAGACAAACTGAGTTCAAACCAGTTAACACTTATGTTTCTGGAAAATGTAATCATACCATGACTCAAAAGTTCCAGAAGCAGAGCATGATTACAGTGAGAACCAACTCCAGTAGTGAGTCAGAGGCATAAAAGCATGTCCCCTTGCTGGGAGACTCCTTCCCACAAACAGGGTCTGTTGAACCAGGAGGCTGCAAACATCTAGAGGGACAGTATGGTGAAGAGTTGACTTCTGGCATTCATCTAAGCAATGGGTGCATGTTTCTCTTCACATTTTTTGTTCATCTCTTCTTACAGACTTCGTCCATACTTGAATTTTTCAGTGTAGGTACTCTAACCTGGCTTGAGGTTAACACAGTAACAACAAACCCCACGGTATTCAATGTCCTTTATGGAGACATTTCTTTAAGCTCTGCACCACTCCTGCAAGGGCAAGTATAGCAATGTTCAGTCTCACAGCATCCAACAGAGAGTTACCAGCCACCCAGGCTAGACCAGAAGATCACACATGTATTCATGGGGAAGAAGTGTCCTCAGATTATTACTGCTAGTGAAAAAAGCTCCCTGTCAGCAACATGCTGTGGGGACCAAGTAACTAAGCCCACATCACCCAGATCCAATTGTAGTCATTTCAGCATTATTTACCTACACTATTTCCTTTCTGGCAATTGAGAGGTTGAATAAAGATAGGCCAATTAATGGGTGATAGGATCATTGCCATCATCATTATTATATCTTATCCGGAAACACAGACTTTAGGTTGATTGGTGACTGGGTGCACAATGAAATTAATGTGACTGTAGATACAGCAATGAACATGCGACCTTAGCCAAGCAACACAGTATAGTTGAAAAGTGCAGGCATTACAGTCAAACCAGAGCATCCATGAGATAACATCCTGCCCTGAGGAAACCTGCTGCATCAAAACAGACTCAAAAATGAAAATTTTTTCAGCAGAGTTAATAAGCCAACTAACCTACAAAAACACTCCCAGAAATTACAAATTCTGAGAAATCTAGTTCAAGCAAAAATACCCACTCATAAAAAGAGATTTAACCATGTCTCAAACTAAATGTCCAGGAACTTTATTTATCTTGACTTAAGTGGACCTACAGTGGCAATATTACTATACAAAAAATACCACTTATTAAGAAAAGTGACTTTGTTGGTTCATCAGTAAGAAGAAAAAAATATTAAATATAATATAAGATTTAATACATGAAATTTGACTTTAGTTGAAAATGTTTGCTAGCTAATCTGAAATATTGAAATGCCTTGACATAACGAAACAGACATGTTTACAGTAAATGTTTGGATTGATCTGGAGATCATCTAAAGTAATTGCATAGAAATTTAGCATATGTTTGGGAAAACTAGCATGATTAAGTTAATTAATTCATCCTGATGTACTGCCCTAGCAGACACTGTCAAAAGGGGCAGACTGAATAGCTGCATATGTAAATACAAATCAAAGGCTTAAGAATTTCTTTCTTATTCCTTTGCTTTGAAATAACAAACACAGTTTTGATTTTAACAATAGAGACAGTAACTCACATCCTGTTTTGTTTCTGTCTGGCAATTTGAGTATTAACATGCAAATAATAAATTAGACTCAGATAGGTCCCCTTTTCACTGTGTACTATACCTGTGTCCAAGTTCATGAGCAATAGTGAAAGCCAATGGAAGGCCAGAATCTTCATTGATGTTGCAGCTCCTGTGGGGCTGACACATGCCTGACAGGTGAGACAAACCTAAGGTTTCACATGGACGATTCATGCCAGCACAAATGTCCTTTCTAAAATCACAAAAGAGATATGTCACTTAAAGAGCTTAAAACCAGCTGTAGAGTGTTACTGTAGCTGGGTTGCAAGTCTCCATCTTAAAATGTATCAGTATTAATTTTCATCTTAAGCAAAGCATAGTGATAATACTTTTACCAATATGTATGCAACAACATACACCTGTTCTACTACTAGCATTATACTCTATAATTTGTATAATACTTATGCAGCTGTAGTGTCTAAATACATACACTTATAGTTGACTCACTTAAGAATAACTTTTAGAACCTCCATTTCTAACAGCAATTGAAGCATGGTTTATTGAAGTTCATCATACCCCAACTTCATTCAAATGAACTGTCTGAAGTGTCTCATTTGGAGAGGTAAATCATGCACCACTGCAAGACACTATTTCACATTCTTATTTTAAGATTTTTTTTACCAAAAAACAAGTTGACAAGCTGGAGATCTGTCAAAGATTGGACTTGGTGATCTTTGAGGTCTTTTCCAACCTAAGTGATTCTGTGACTCTCTACTGAACCACCTGAGGGCTTTTTGCTGAGGTTTCTTTCGCCTGACAGACTTTAACTTAGGACTATTTTTGTCAGACCATAGCTCCAATCTTTTCTGTCAGCCATGTGCAGACTGAATCAATTTTTATAGACCCGCAGAAGTCCCATTTCACATCATGACACAAACTCCCTGCGTAACCTCAGACATCACCTTTAAGTTTTCTGTTCCTCCCTTGCTCATGCATAAAAAAATACTTTGTTTCTCCTTAAACATGGAGACATTTAAAAATCATGCATTTTAAAGCTTAAAAATAAGTGGCACCATGTTTGCAAAATACTCTCCCATTCTGAGCTGCACCTGTACATTAATTTAGGAGTTGTTCATCTATGTTCTGCTTTGTTTTGGTATATTGCCTCAAAGAAGAATAGAGTCATTGAGCACAAAATGAGACAGGATCAAGTAGGGAAAACAACCTCTGCAAATTGCTCATTTCTTGGGATATACAGATCTCAATTTTGCGACTAAGACACAACTCTAACCCATATGGAAGCATAGTGCTGTAACTATTTTGAAAACAAATTAAAAATGATCCCTTTAAAAGGTACAGTTGGTCTAACGTCAACCGCATTTTTATAATACAGCTCACATTTCCTGCTGTGTCCGGGTCAGACTCGCTCACCCTGTGTTACTGTTGCATTACCACTTCAGAAACAGCATGTCTTCATCGGACCCCTTTACTGAGTGCTATACAGGATGATGGCACAAACTGATAAAATAAACATTATCACCAAAAAAACACAACTGAGCAGCAGCCAGTCACTGATGCCAAACTGCTGCCATACCTGGTGAGGAGGACGGCCACGTCGTGGTGTGTGGGGTTGACATCACTCTTGGGATTGACACTCTTCTGCCATTTGCAGAAGCTGGCTAATGTCTTATCAGCATGGTGTACTATCTTCAAGCCTTGCTAATGGGAAATGAAGGAAAATATAATTGTAAAGACCATACTGCACTGCAGTAACGTCCCAGTGAACTCAGCTGTGAAAATGAGTAATCAGTGGAATGTAAGTGATTATGCTTTTGCCTAAAGTTAGAATCATCATTAGGAGCAATGACATATATTTATCTAACATTGAATATTAAGCTAAAATGTTGACATTTCTGTAATTGGTGCAGCTAAAGGAAAAATTACATGCAGAAATGTACATATTTTTTGGTAAGTGAGCCTCATAAGACTGTTTTGAAACTTTCAAACATTTTATATTCTCTTGAAATCAGTTTTTCCTCTGAAGAGAAGGTGAAGACTACTTAGTGTGGGACTTCCTGCTCAAGTTTGTCACTCAGTGTTATGTGAACACTATCATGTTCAGAGAACAATTATGCTCCTAATAGTGTATTTATTTCACAATATTTTTCAATTTCAAAGATAAACAATGCAGTCATGAATGTTTCTTCCTCAACTTATTATTATACAGTTTACATACAAATTACTGAGAATTCTGAAATACAGTGTATGCAAAATAAATTAATTAAAAGATGAATTTTCTAATTTTTGGTCTTGGACACTCAATTTACCCTGCCTCAGTTAACTTCATTTTTTACAAAGCATCTAAATAACATTGTTACCAGACAGTAATTTCTGGATAACTTAAAACCAAATTTTGAAAGACATCCAACACTGTTATTTCAACGTTGACATCCTCAACTGAGCAGTAATCCATGGTTTTTATCAAAACAGCCACAGGAATTTATCAAGTAAACGTAGTTGGAGCTCACCATGGATCTCAGGTCCTAATTGTCCTGTTCAGATGCAAATTAGTGTGTTTGGCCCATATATACTTATGTTTTAACTGATAACTGATAGCTACAAGGACAGACTCCACCCCAATAAACATTTTTAGACATAGCCTGGCCCATGGGTTGGTTTACCACCTTCAATAGCACTGGGACCACCTGGCTTGTGGTTATAAATCATAAGTCACTGAGAAAATCCCTTTAGGATGTTCCTGCAGTGACAGCTAGTGATGTCATGAACAGTATTCTAAAAATAACTATAGAACTATGACAATCAGCATGTATCTAAGTATGTAGCAACACATCTGTGAAAAAGGGATATTGGAAACAACCAACATATAGTTAGTTAACAGCAATTAACATCTATTTAGTCCTCAATTTTTGGTGTCAAAGGAGATTTTAAAAGAAAAATGTGTATTTGAACTGCATAATAATAGATTTAATTCTTCAGAGACCTGCAAATACTCTAGCACTGCACTTTGTAATACATTTCAGGTAATGATAGATAATTAGATTCTGAATGTTGATGCCCAATTTCTGTTTCTCATCTAATCTTCCTTGGCATCCCATGTTCTTTTGACACTGGGGAGATTCCATTTCCCAGTTCCTAACTAGCTTGTTTTAATTACATTTTCCCAGGCAATTCAGTGCAGAAATACCCGAAGTCATCATTTAAAGTATCCTGCTATCCAGGGCAGCATTTATTCTAAAACCAGACATGTCAAAGGTTAATTACAGAGTAAAATTAACACATTATTTTAAGCAAATATAATTACAGCTCAATGAATATAAACCTTACCTCTTCCTCCTCAAAGAGGATGAGCCGGACCAGCACAATGTGAATTGCATTGCCAATGCTTGGATCGTGGAACAACCCTGTGACCTGTGCCAGAGCCAGGAGGTATTAGATTAACTGATTCCTCTATAGCAGAACATGACTTTAGAGAGAAAATATGACATTTACTTCTAGCATGCTGCTCATCTGGGGGTGGGGTATTGTTTTGCTTTATAAATCCTCAATGCATTTCATTGAAAGCTTGCTGAAATGCAGTAAATGTTAGAACTACTGCAAAGGCTAACTCTGCCAAATGAGTGACAGTACAAAAGTCACTAAGCTAAAGAGCAAAAGCCCACACAAGATTATATTATGTCCATTTCCCTCTGAAAAACTTCAGAGTCCTTAAAAAACACTAGCAGAAAAGAACACATCTACAGTCACATAACACTGATGGAAAGTTCCCCTCAGGGTGCAAATAAACAGCCTATCAAATTGTTCTGTTTTAAATCAACAGGAATCAGATTCTGTCACAAAAAAGGGCAAAATTTAGTCAGTACTAGACAAAGAGAAGTTACCTGAATGAGGGATACTCTTGTGTTTTCAGAGTACAGAGAGGATGACAAGAACAAAAGCAAAGATAATGACTCCATTAAAAAAATACTTCACATAAAGAAGTGCAGTAACTGAACTCAGCAAAAATGTGACCTGACTGACACAAACATCCTTACAATGTTGAATTAGGCAGGAGGAAAGGGAATCAGAAGAGATGATGCTCACAATTTACAGGTGACCTATGCCATCTATCACAGGAAATACAAAAGAACAAAATGGATTGCCTTTGGATCAAAACTGTTATGGAGAAGAACACTAAAGGAGAAATTACAAAAATGAAGTGGAAATTGTGTTTACAAAGGTCTGATTTGGATATGGGTCTTTTTCAAGGTACTCTACACAGAAAATTGAAACATTTTAAGTAACCCTAATATCTAAGGGTCCCACTGATGAGAAAATGTTGAGATTTGTTTGTTCCTGAGCCTGATAATGAGTGGGTTTTATTCCACGCACTTTTTCCTGTGTGGACAAAGCCTCATGTGCTCAAACAACCTTTGTACCTGTTTAGTCAGGCTCACTGCCTCAGCAGCGAGTCAGATTCATTGGGGCACAGTTCGGAACATACTGTATAAACATAAGGGACAGATCAGTTACCATGGCTAGAATTACGCTGTAATTAACTTAGCATATATTACACATGTACCATGATAAATGCATAGAACACATCCCCAGTAGACTCTCAAGGTCAAAATCTACTATGAAACAGATAAGATCGATACAGATAATAACACAAGACATATCTATAGGCTGTCTCATGAAACGCTATGGTTTTTCCCACAACAAATTATATTTTGAAACTTGCCACACAGGAAAGCATTCAAAGTTCAACTTTTCTCCAGTGTGGATTTCGTACTCTAGGCAAGATACTTACCTGGAAAAACAATTGTACTGGTTTTAACTGGGATAGTGTTAACTTGTTTCATAATTGCTCATATATTGCTGCTTGGACTTGTGACCAGTACAGGAACAAACTCATATTTTAGCTCTTGCTAAGTTACTACAATTTCCTGTGGTCTCCTGTGTGCCTTTCTCATCCACAGATATATGAAAGAATTAGTAGGCTTAAAACCTGTAGAAATTCTCTCTGTTGCGGTAGTGAATAATATGAAATCACTACTGAGCAACAGGTTTCAGGGGAGACAGGGAATTTCAGTGCAAAGAAAACCAGTGTTAGCATTTATAGCTATGAGACTTCTGTCCCTTAAAATCGAGAGAAAAATTGTGCTTATACAAAATACAAAGTAAAAAATAAAATACAAAGTTTCACTAATATATATTAATGATACTACATTTCTCTCTGTGAACAATGTTACAGACCTATTTCAAGGAGATCAGCAACATAAATTCAGATTTGCTTTATCTATCTAAAAACTCCAAAATATTGTACATACCATATTCATTATAGTGAGGATGTATGACTCCACGTGGTCACTTCCATGGTACTCAACCATCTTACTGTCTGCAACCACAAGTGTCTCCACCCATCGCTCCCTGCTGACAGAGCGCCGAGAAACCCTTCTCACAGCTGTATGATTTTGTTCCCATCTCTCTCTCCGAAGCAGCTGCCGTTTGAAAAAGCTGTGGGTATCTGGAAGAGTAAGAGCAATGCTGTCTTGAACAAATTTTCAAGCTTGATTTGAAGTTTATGGCTGTAACACTTGCAGACAGAATGATAGCACTGTAGGATGATGTAAGCTGGAAGAGACTTCTCGATGCACCTACCTGACCCACTGCAGGACCAACCCCACAGTGACACCAGGGCCCTGTTCAGCAGAGTTCTGAATCTCCTCAGATCGATTAAACCTATTCAAAAGTTATCACTATACAAACGCCAGGGATTACATTATGAGACAGAGATAAGCTAAAATAAAATTTACCTGGGGATGCCATTTTCAGGGAGTTTCTTGCTGGTGGTTTGGCTCTAAACTTTCTAACAACACCAGTTCATAGTTTAAGATGAGGCACATACTCTTCACAGGCAGCTCTTTTTCTCATTAGGATGGCACATTCAGCTCAGTGCTATGGCATATCCAAGAATGTTTTGTTCTGTCCATGGAAAACATCAATGAGAAGGGACACTTGACCAGCAGGTGTCACCTAAATACAGCAGGGCAGGCAGCCATGGGCTCCTTGGCTGTTGTTATCTTGTCTGACAGGCAAGGCAGTTACTGCTTCCACTCTAATTTTGGGATCTATATATCTGAAGCTTGTCTGGAAAAAGTCTTTGCTCTGTAGAGTTGCTAGCAACCTTGCACTGTGCTCAGTGGAGCTAGTCACTCTGCACTTACACTAGACATTGAATGCCAGCTGTCTGTGCTATGAGGGAAATACCAGGGATGTAAATATCACCTGAAAAATACATGAGATGCCAGCTGGACAGCAACTGCTGGCATTTTTCCAACCCATAATCCAGAGAAACACTTCTACAGTGTTGGGATTTCCTTGGTCCTAGCAAGGACCAGGAACACTTGTTTCTAATACATATAATGCAGTAGTCCCTTGCTATCTTACTCGTGTAAGAGGATGTCCTTATTCCAGAAGGGGCACATCTGCAGTCCAGGAAGACAGCTCCTCCCCCAAAGAGCTTACAGCCTTTCCAGCATCACCCCCACTACTGTGTGGCAGAGGACAGTTACCAGCATTACCTCCATCTCCCAGCAACACCAAGTGTTGAGGAACAGTTACCTAGACCACTCTTTCCTTGAAGAATGGATGACCTGGCAGCTGGGTCCCAAATCTTTTGTTCACACCAGCAGATCTGCTACACCCTTGTCATGAATGGGTTTTTTGCCCCTTAGAAGACTCAAGTGCAGACATATGTATCATGGCACCTTGTGTGCCTACACAGTGTGGCACCACTGGACTATTAATGTTGTGTATAATGTACCTCTCTGTAAAAGGTAATCAGTATCTTGGTTTATCGTATATGTTCAGGTTTTTGGAAATGGGTTGTCAGAGGTCAGTCTAAAGATCACTAGAGAAAGAAATGCTGGTACTGAAAACACATTATGTGTAAAAATGAAATAGGCCACATTAATACACAAAATAACATCAGCCACATCACACATTTAGAACTGAGCCACAGTGCACAAGTGTGCTGTACACAGCAGCAATGAACTACTGCTGCTATATAACCTCTACCCTAACCCCACTAACCCACACTGCAGCACCACTCCAGCTGTCTCCCTCAATGCTTGTTCAGTTACAGCAATCATCACCTCAATGAGGGCCTATTTATGAGCTGTATTCATTAGTCTCTCTCATACATCTGCATGGGTTTCAGCATTCATATTTCTATGAAGCACAGTTCTCATTATCTACCTTTTTAAGGGTTTTGTGCTGAGGAAAACCTTCCCCATAGCTATCCAAACAAAAAACTGTTCAGACTGCCACTTAAGTGATTTTTTTATGGCCAAATAAACGACAGGCCAGCTGTCAGGCTTGTGTTTACAGCTAGGAAAAAGTAGTGCTAATTGTCTGGGTAGCTGATAGCACTGGAGGTAAAAATCTTTAAAGAGATGGAGACTACAATGGTGAACAACCCTCAGGAAAAAGTTTGGAGTCCTGGTTAAGCATGATGCTCTGTACTGCAGGAGTCTCAGAAGAGATCTGAATTGTGAGAATTAATGACAGATACCCACAGGATTCTGCAGACAAAACTTTCTTCGGTGACAGACACCCTCCTGTGCAGGGTATGTCACTTGGAGGGGTGACATCTAAGGACTGGATCCCCCCTATGTTAAGTTTCCAGGCAGCCTTTTCAGTCAGATGAAGCAGAGAACCTCAGAGAGCTAAAAAGCATAGTTCTGCTTTTATGTCTCTCCAAATTTTGATTGTTTCTGTTAAGCTTTCAATTTTGAAGTTAAATAACCTTACCCTCCTTTTACCTTAAACTAGTAAAGTGTTACAAGTGATTTGAGCTTTGTTGAGAAAACCCAGGCACCCTGTTGTCCAGAAATGGAAGTCTTGACTAAGAGCCCACCAGTTCAGGAACACCCAAGAAGTGTCAGAAAGTCTGAGAGGCAGAAACATACAGTGCTGCCTGAGAAAAGCCTGTCTCCCCACACTCTTCCACTACAACTGCTGAGCACAGCACATTCCACAAGTAACAGAAGAGAGAAAGGGGGTACTCATACCCTGAGGGTTTCAATGTATTTTTGAGGAAGCAATATAACACAGGTAGGTATAGTGCTGGAATTCCATTCCTTAGAATAGAAATTAAAGCAGTGCTGAGACTATACCCAGGACAGTCTAATAGTAAATAAGTTGGTAAGACATTCAGACAACAAAATGCACAAAATTCAAGCAGCATTACTCAGAATTTTCCAGCTCTCATGGGAGAAGATTTTGCAGATGTGAAGTTTTATTAGAAAAACTGATTCAGCCAAATGAGTTCCAGCACTCGTATGTGCTATCCAGCCATGTGACTGCATAACCACAGGAAATGGTGTAGATGACAAAATGTCACCAGCTTCTAGTTAGGAATGGCTGACAAATTTCTGCAAAAGGCTTGGTTTTAGAATCAAATTCCAAATTGTGATTAGTGAAAAATAAAAATGTCCCTTCAAAGTATCCATACAAATCTTACTTGACTAACAACATAAACAACTGTTCACTTTGAGCTACATGGAAAGATTTTAAGTTTTCTGTAAAGTTCAACTACACATGAAAAAACAGTATTGTACAAACTTCTTCAGCACAGGTTAAATCTGCACGGTTTCTGTATATGATGAAAAGTTACATTCTCTTTTAGCATATCAATTTCATTTTTCATCACGTGACAACATACTTTCCCCATCCCTGTTAAGGAAGAGCCTTCTAATCTTTAACTACCGACGGTCNAAAAAAAAAAAAAAAGACCCACTTAAGTTCTTCTTTACTTTGAACAACGTACACACTCACAGTGTTGCTTGATTATGCTTGATTGTTAAGCAGTTAATTTCTGCTTGCCCTACTCTGCCCTAAACTAAGAACAAGCAGGACTCACCTCACTAAAAGGCATTATGTGAGACTTCCATAACAAAAGCTTTTTTCCCCTCTTTTGTTTCCTGCAGGTGTTGCTCAAGGAAGAGTGCAGCATAGAGTACACCACAGGGGGACCTCAAGGTGCTAACTACACCTTGCCAGCTTCCAACACCTTTGGAGCTACACAAGGCTTTGAAGAAGCAAGGTGAAAATGTCCCGAAATTCCCAGAAGAGGAGAACGCACCCTACTCCTCCGAAGACTGTCAGACAAAATGCAGTACCGATTAATGTTTTCACTTTCTATCCTCAGCCCTTTCTCTGTGCACAAGAGCTCTTTCATTGTTACCACTCATGTTGTTCGCAGTCCAAATGCTGCAACTCCGGATATGAGGTGCGAACAGGAGAGATGCCAGACCAATAAATTCCACACTACTCACAGCTTGCTACATTATGATTCTTCAAAACAACTTCACTTTGTCCTAAGATGTGTCTTTAGTTTAAGTATTAACAAAATTACTACAGTTTTGGGTGAGTTTTTCCAGAGGTCAATAAACTCTGTTGAAACAAAGTAATTGTACAAGGGACATTCTCCTCTTTCACTCACGAAGAACCAGAGCAACTTTAATAGTTGACTTACTGCAAGAACTTGGTAACTATTTAGGAAACAAATGCAGTGGGAGATCCCCATACCCTGTTCTACGGATCTCTGCTGAAATAAAAAAGGCACTTCTGTACACATAGTATCTGCTTACTAACAGCCACAGCAAAACCAAGTCCGGACGCTGACAATGGGTGAGTAAAGACTCAAATGCTATAATGGGAAAACTGTTGTAAAGCAAGAAAGTGAGTGTATAAATTTAAAATTGAACAGATAACCAAATCAGCTCTTTTCATAAGCATTTCTAGGCTAAGTTAAATCACACAAATGCTTTCCAAGTGTGGAGTGTTCACACAGGAAACTATTACAACAACTTAATCACATACAAGCCCCCATGCTGACAACCCCAAAGTCCCAGGAAAAACAAGCACAGAGAAAGAAAGCTTAAAACTCTGCAAGGTTTGTTTAACTTTGACATTCCTGCTGTCAAAAACACGATGTATCAAGCAGTGTAGGAACACCACTCTAGTGCAAAATGAAGCTAAAACTGGACCTGTGTTGACTGATGCACTTAATCAGATACTGCTGCTGAGTGTGTCTGCTGCTCATTACCACTTATGCTGGAAGGATGGAATGACAGATGTGCTGGGCCACTGGCATCAGGAGGCACGCAGAGAATAATGTTGTGAGAGGCAGCTATGCCTGAAGCTTCCAATGTTTTGCAACAATGACTGTCCTTCTGCCTCATTGTTCTTATTTTTTTACCCAGGAATTAAACCCAAGTCAATTAAGGAGAGTTAAAAATTACAGTTGCTTCAGATGCTTTTCTAGGAATACATTACTCCATGTAATTCAGATTTTCCATGCTGATTCCCTTGGTAACTTCAGTGGTTGATCCTCTTAATTTGGTGAAAAAATTAATTATATGGATTAGAAGAACAAGGTAGAATTTCTATTAATTAATCTAGCTCTTGATAAAATGGCGACTGAATACAAATTAACTTGCACCACAATTCTATTAAAATTTGATGAAAAACAAGTATCTTCTAAACAGAATATATCTCACCATAAAACAAATCTGCAGATAAAAAATTCCCAATAAATGATGTCTATGTCATAATGTCTCTTACCACATAATTTAAGAACTGTTAACCCAGAAATGACAGAGAAATGCAGTTTTTGGGAATTGTGATGATGAAAATAAGAACTTAAACATATGGGCTTTATTAATAATTTTTCTTCTTTTTCCATTATCTGTATGAAAATTCATTCAAATAAAACTAATGAAAAAATTGAAAGTGACACCTTGAAGTAGTTGTCTCTGCAGTTTCAGGGTTGATCTGATTTCCAGTTTGGTTAACCAAATAGAATCCAGAAGCTCTTGAATCGGACTCAAAAAAAAAAAAAAAAAAAATCTGTTAAAGTTCCATAAATTTAATTCCCATAATTATGAATAAAACCCAAACTAGTTATATGTTGGCAATCAGAGGTCACCAATCTCTGCACTTAGGAACAAGAAAAGGCTAAAAGGGGACAAGGATCTTATTCATTACAAGAGAGACACCGAGGTGCTGGAATGCTAGAAGGGCAACACAGCTGGGGAAGGGTCTGGAGCACAAGTCTGATGAGAAGCCACTGAGGGAGCTGGGGGTGTTCAGTCTGGTGTGGTGGTTTGACCTTGGCTGAAACATCAGGTGTCCACCCAGAAACTCCGGGACCCCCACCCCCCTCTCTCCCAAGCAAAGGGAAAAAAACAGCTAAGAATTTATGAAAAGAGATAAAGACTGAGGTCTAATGAACTTCACAGGCAAAACAGACTCAGAATGAGGATAAATGCTTAAATTTATTACTAACAAGCTAAGAACTAAAGTAAGAAATAAAACAGTCTTAGAAATGCTTTTCCCAACCAC
>VXBX01005251.1:15784-72371 GCA_013400415.1 Scytalopus superciliaris | reverse complement strand
TAGAAATGCTTTTCCCAACCACCCCTCGGTCTTTTCATGCTCGCCCTCCTCCTGTAACAATACGGGGGGACAGGGAATAAGAAGTCTGCAGTCAGTTGCTGTTTCCAGCCTCTCCTAACATAAAAGGTCAAAGACTGTTCTTGGGCAGCAATTCTTCCTAAACCTGCTGTTTGTGTGTCTTTCCATGGACTTCAAGGGGACAGCTGGCCTCACCACGGCTACAGGGGAATCATAAACCTGAGTCTTCTCCCTGCTCATGGGGTCCCTTTCCCCAAGAGACAGACAGTCCTCTGCTGTCTTGTGGGTCACTCCATCGGGTGCAGTCTCTTATGGACAAGCTGTACCTGCTCCAGCTGTACCTCACTCCATGCTGGGCCTCCCATGGGGTAACAGCCTCCTTCATGCGTCCTCCTGCTCCAACATGGGCTCCTCCATGGGCTGCAGGGGGATCTTTGCACTCAGTAATCCTCCATGCGCTTTGATGGGACAGCTCATTGTCACCATGGTCCTCACCACGGGCAACAGGGGGTCGCAGCTCTCCCCTGTCCCGTGGAGTCCTTTCTCCTCTACCTCCTCCTGCACTGACCTTGGATGTCTATGTTGTNGTTGTGCCAGGGGAGGTTCATGTTGGATATTAAGAACAACTTTGTCACCAAAAGGGTTGTCAGCAGTGTAGCAGGCTGTAATATCACCATCATGACAAAACCAATATGTTGCAAGGACTTAAAAAGCAGAGTTGTCTGTCTCAAACACTGTCTAGGCTACAGAAGGAACTTGTTTCTTTCTATCTATCTACCTCACTTGCATTAAGTAAAATCTATATTGTTGAGCTTGGCATGTGGTTTCCTTTGCACCTTAATTACAGCATGTTTCACTAATCGAAACTTAATATAAGCCCAGCACTATGTTGCCTATTTATGTTCCCCCACGCAAAATCAGAAGTGTCAAGTGGGCTTAAGGGCCTCCTCTAGGTCTCCAAGAGCCAACCTGTGCACCGCAGGAACTCCTCACTAGCTCACCATTTCCCTTCAGTTAATACAGCAAAATCAGCCACTTGCATCTCTCTGTGCTTGCAAATGATCAGTACAGAACCAACTGGGACCAGCTGCTCCTGCCTTCTCCCAAGGAGGAATAGGAAGGAAGCTCAGAGCAAACACACACAGGCTGCACAGTGCAGCGTCAAGATGCCACTCTGGTGTTTACCCAGGCTGCTGGGTGGTCCCAAAAAAGGATTCAGCCTCCCTGCAGGACCTGGACCTTGCTCCAGCTCATAGCTTCACCCTCACAAGGAAATTTCAAAGTTAACAAAACCTGAACCAAAACCAGCTTGGTTTGCAACTGCCTGTGAAAGGCATGGCTGATGAACTATTTCAGAAAGCTATCTCACATCATTTCCACTGCTGCCCTGCCCCTCATCTTGATCCTACTGCATTCTTCAGCACTTCCTTCCCAAGCTGCACCTCTCCTCTTTCCAAAACACCAAACTCCCCTCACTGAATACTCAGCAAGGTTCCAGCTCAGCTGTGACTCCCAGGAGCGAGCTCAGGCACCTGAACCCCTCACACCAGTTTCAAGCCAACCCTTTTTCAGATGTCAGCACTCTCTGCCCTGACACCTCCACTCTGCTTGGACTTGTTCTGGGCCAAAGACAGCTCAGCAAGTGCTGTTCATCCCCCAGCAATCCCCAAAGAACTCTGACCAGCAAGCAGGGGGTTGTTTCTGTCAGACATGCTTTGACTGTGTGAATGGTCATGGCACAGGAGTGGGGACAGGCCAGCCATTCCTCTCAGTAGCAGAGTCTGGCCACTCTGACCAAGAAGCTGAGAAAATATAATGTATGCACAAAGACTAATGTGTGCTACTTGGCAGCAATACCAAAGAACACTGGAGTATTTCATTTATTAGCACAAACATGATCTCATTGTGTGGGAATAGTGGTGGACATGACTATCTATAGGTGTCACACTATAAGAGTAAACAACAGCTCTGCGCTTACCTTACATATAAAAAGTAATACTGTAAACCTGAATATATGGTGTACAGAACAGCAGAGGCATCTTTAAAACAAAATTTTTCAAGCAAACTTATTAAAGACATTCTCTTTTATGTTCGTTATATAGACTGCCTGCCTTTGAGGCTATTCTGCATGTCTATAGTGTCAGGTTTCCTCTATGCGTTCTGTCACTGGATTAGTATTTTCACAGTGTTTTATCACTCAGTTACTGAAATAAGCTCACATTTATAAGAAATAACAGTTTCTGATTCAGCCTTCAAAAGTACTGCTTAAACTGTGACATCTTTCAAACAATCTCTTTCAAGATGTCAACAGAGAGGTTACTGAACATGAATATGCACAGGAATTGGGGAGCTTAGTTGAAACTACACCCACTGGCACCCCCTTATTCTTCGGAACTGCCACCACAAAAACATTGGGTAGATTTCAACTATACAGATTTGCCTGCTTATTAGTCAAGAATTCAGTTTAAAACATATTTTCAAGACTGGATTTGAGAGAATTTTCCATTTGTAACATGGTAGTCCAGTTATAAAGCATAAGACAGAAACATAATTTCAAGTCCAAGCATAAAGGAGATAAAATTATTTTTTTTTAAAAAATGGTTCTGGGCAGAACTTTATCTTTGTATTTGCAGAACTGACTGGTTAGGACATCATTTGATCTCAGAACCTAAGTATCTATGTAAGAATGTATGAGGATCCGTCTTCTTATATAAATTAATGAAACATTCATCAAACTATACACAAGATTGTTTCACTGAGCACTGACAATGAGAATTTTCCTGGTCTTACAATCAATAGTTTTAAAAATTGTATCATAGCTGCCTTCAAATTCTAACCTATAACACAAAAGGACAGGAGAACATGAAGAAAATAATCTAGATTAAAGTTTCCCTTTTTTTCCTACATCTTATCTTAAATCCATCAATGTAGAAGATGGATGGATCCCTGCTTCTTTCAGAACTTACCAGAACACATCCTCTATTGTGAGCCACAGAACTACCTACTGTAGGTCTTAGTGACATCAAACAAAATGCATCATGCAATTTGATAGCAAAACACTCAGAAGGACATAGAGGTGGAAGAAACATAGCCTAAAACGAAATATAAAGCATATGCAGTGCTTCCCATGACTTTTAAACAAAACTTTTTTAATCACCCAAGTAGCTGAACAGAAGGTCTATTAGCATTCCCTTTACAAATTGCCAGGTTTTATTTTAGCACTATATTTCGAATTTTTATTCAGCTTATAGATATAAACACAGTTGTTTTCACCTTTATTTTTCTCTAAAATAGTTTCTCAAAGTTAATATATAGTGTACAGTGGACTGTAAACTGGTTTTGAAAGCTAGAAAGCAAGACAGTAATCAGTGCTTTCCAAATGCACCAAAACCCTGCTGAAAAAAGAGTGTCCTTGGCTTTTCATAAATTAAAGATGAAAACCTGATTTGGTACTTACATTAGCAATTTTATGTGTTATTGACATTCTCAAGAATTCTCCAATGATTTCATTCCACAAACTGCACCTGCTCATTAATTCAGCTAAAGGTAAGTTTATACAGGACAAACAAGAACTTGTGAGAGCACACTGGATGTGGTACAGCAGACAGGCTGGAACACAACAGAATTCAGGTCATGGTGCCAGATCTGCCTGAGAATCAAGGAAAAATAGCCTATTCTGAGACCCCCATTTTGGCACAGCCAGCTTAGCAGTGTTCCCCAGCAGCCTTCACCACCAGCAGCTTTTGCAGCCCCTTTGCAACCCCTTCTACACGCGGGATGCTCAGCTCTCTCCTCTTTTTCCTTTGTGCCAAGCAGCAATTAGTAACCAATTGCAAACTCAGAAAGTTTTTCTGATCTAGGAGAAATGGCAACGTCCAAGACTTTCCCTGCAAGGAGGTATAAAACATACTGTGCTGGATCCCGTATCGCTGTAAGAGAGCAAATAAAGCAGACCTGTGCTTCCAACATGAAGGGTAACCCAACAGCATCTGGCAAACACATCTCAGCTGATCGTTACATCTGCTTCACCCTTTCCAGTCTGCCACTGTGACTGTCCTGCTCTCATCTTGGTATCTTAGATATAGGGCAGTACCAAAGCAGGTTCTGCAGCAAAACCCAAGCCACCTACAAGAAAATCCAGAAGCATCTGTAGCCATTCTTTCTGCTACCACTGAGTTTACTATGTAAAAACCTTAAGATGACATATCAGTTTGAAGATGCCAACAGACAGTAATACTCAGAAATTGTTTATCTGAACTAGCATAGCAAACAAATAGGTAATGCCATTAATTTTATAACAGATCTAATTAGCTACTGTAATGAACTGCACGAGTCCTCATGTTTGCCTTTTAACATTATATTTACAGGATTTAAACTTCAACTGTTTTTTTTTTCCCTTGCTTCCTCTGAAATTATGGAGAAAATAGTACTTTCTTCAGACATCACTCAAAGTTGTAATGGCTTATTTTCACTATGAAGGGACTGTGAGAGTAGGATGACCATGAGCCATTATGTGTAAAAAAGGATAAAAGAGAATGGCTGGATCCTATTCCTTTCCTCATCAGCCATCCTTAGCAACACCCAAAATGAACACCCATTTCCCTAAAATACCACAGGCCATTCAGTCTTTTCAGCATCATCATGTGAGATGAAATTTGAAAAGAGGATGGGAGAGGGGATAGCACTGGGCAACAGGTGTAAAGTCAGTGAAATTTTGTGCTTCATTTCTAGTATCTCCCCATCCTCATACTCCTGTCTGAAGACCTTCATGATGAAGGTATGCTGCAGACAGAGGCACTGTCCATCAGCAAGTTACCAGTCCTCACACTGAAGTTCATTATACATGGAAAATAGCAACTATAGTTCACTCATAATTCCAGAAACTTAAAATCTCAGCTTTAAATGTTCAAAAGGCATTTTAAGGAGGGTAAAGAACCCAAAATAAATTTATGTATAATGTCTGTGATGTATGAGAGAAACAGCTGCTCACAGAATAGGTCTTTGAAGTGATAGTTAAACGATGCCTTTTAAATAGTTTGGTTTAAATTTCAATTATTAGAGGAAAGAAGAGAAAGAGTCTGAGCTAATCTTGAAATAAAATGCTATTCTTTTCAGTTTTAATATGATATCATTAAGAAATGCTGCATATGTTATAACCTTCTTATCTCTGGGCTTACACAACAGAGTTTATTTGGCCTTTCTCTGGAGCAGCTGTTGTTTTTTTCCATTCTATTTTTCCACTAGTGTGCTCAAAGGAAAAAGCACATGCTAGTGTTCTGAGGGGCCTCCTTGTCCTTGGCTGAGGCCAAATGTCTTGTATTTCAGATGATGTTACTAAGCAGTACAGCCTTCAAAGCCTCAGCCCCAACCCTGCTGTGCTTCTGCAGCAAACATCAGCAGTGAAAGCACAGCTCTTACAGATGACAACTATCCCTGAGCCTGGGCCTGGGAAGGGGTTGCTCAGTCACCAAAATGAATTATGCTAATATGACATCTTGATAATCTCAGACACACACTGCTTTTAATGTTTTCTATTCTTAGAAGCAAGTCCTGATAACAACATTTTCCAGCTTCATGACATTTTGAAAGATGACTGTTGAGGTTCTCCTGCTCCAACTCAGCACAGAAGATTTCATTTTGCCTGATTAAGCCACTGAAGAGGAGCCTATGCACAGACAAGAGACACTGAAATAGCAGAGCAAGGACAGACTGCATCCTGCAGCTGGGGGGAGCTGACAGAGGCATCTGTGAGCTGCTAGAAGGAGTCAGGGGAGGAACAGTGTAAATAACATCAAGACATCTCAGGGGAGGCAGTCAACAGCATTTTTGTATGTGAGACGTTAATAACTCCTGCCACCAGGCATCGTGCATGAGCAACCCTGTTAGGATAACACCAGTTTTGGGTGACCTGTGTCACACTCATCTCTTCACGAGAACCACTGCATGGGCTAAAGGATGTTCCCAGTTTTAGCCAGAGTTTTAAGAGTGACTTTTTCAATTGATTCCAGTTTCTTTTTAGAGACTGACTGTTAGAAGTGCTATAACCTGTTGGATGTCACAATCCCATTAATTCATTTCCATTTCTGTCATGCAATGGATGGAGGCACAGCAGTAACACCAGCTTTAATTAACTGAACTCCCTGTGGCTCATCACCTACAGAAAACTATGCCAGAGTCCTTCACAGACAGGAACTCTGGGGGCTCCCACACTAAAAGGTCAGAAAGTTTGAAAGTGTTCACTTAGAACTGAGTTTGAGCTCTGAAATTTGCACTCCCATGGAAAGAGAATCAAAGCCTCGCCCTTTCACATGGAAACCTTGACATGCAAGAAATAGTTCCACAGTCTTCAAACAAGTGCCATATTTAAGGGCAGCAACTAAAAACATTTGCTATACCTCTTAGCATAGCAATCTTCTGGCCATATTTGTTTGGGGGTTTTATGTTTGGTTTTTTTTTTGCATAAAAATTTATGTCTATTTGTTTTGGATAATTCCTTTTTATAGGAAAAATATTGTGTATAATCTCAATGATCTTTAGGTGAATGGTGTCCCTCCAGTCTGTTTTTTACATACTGTTTTTTCAGGACAGTTCAGAAACAGCACACAGTAAGGAGTTATTATTGCAAAGATACTCTGCAACATGTAATCTTTACATACGTACAGTGAAACCTCACCCTACTAGAAGTCTTTTGCAACAAATCAAATCCAGCTAGCAAGTCCAGTATGTTACTAAAACTGTGCTGAGGCAGATCTTTGTTTTAAGCAACTAAATGCAAAACCAGTTCAGACACAAAGATCTGTGTCAGAAATTACATTCTGAACTCCAAATGGCGCCCTTTTGCAGACAGCTGACTCGTGAGGCTCTGTCTACTAAACACAAGGTTCTAAGCTACTAAATATTGCCAGAGCTCATTATGAGAATGGTCCGCACAAGCACGCAGCAGCAGGGCTGAGAACTCCATCCTTCTCCGAGTGCAGAACACCTGTGCAGCCTGAGTAATTGCATGGAGTGGGATAAATCCAGCTGTGGTCCCACCTCTCCCTAAAAAGGAGGGAGCTTACAAGGTCACTGAAGTAGTGGTGGATAGAAAAAATAACCTTGCAAGTTATGCAGTTCCCCTCATTCCCAAATAATCATAAAGCTAAAATCTATGCTTAGAGGAGTATTATGATCGCCTTTCAAGTACAATTCATCCAAAGGCATCTCTCCAAGTACACAAAATTGTAGTTAGTTCTTAGAAGGTTCACAGAGAGGTCAGTGTGACTGAGAAATCTGTCCCTAACCAGACTGAAGGTTGAACATCTCTGCCAATACTACTCTATTAATGGGTCAAGTGTTCTGACGAAATTCTCAAACTCCTGAACCAAAAAATGTTTACCAAATGCAGCTTAGCTTTCTGGGTCTTATATTTCACCTGTGAAAATATGGTTTACATGATTCAAGGCTAGTGTTATCCTATAAAAGAGAAAGAGATGACATGCAATGTGTAACAGTTTAATTTTAGTGTGCTATTGCTCTCTGAATCAATACTGCAGCAATTTAACATTTACATTACTGAAGCAGTTGTTTACCCAATCAATTGCAATACTCAACAAGTGCAATACTATCACACACTGTCTGACTAGGAAAGCTGTAGGCACAGAGCAAGTGCACAATATATTCCTCCACAACAGTACACAGAAATGCTGAACTAAGTTCAGTCTCAATGCAGACTGAGACTCCTCGACCTGATGAGTAGTTAAACAAACTGTTGCAATGAACACATGAAGTGATCATAGTCTATCCTTTAAACTGCAGGAAAGCAAGTGCAGTAAGCAGGTAGGGTGTGGCAAACACTGTTTCTTTTCAGTGTCACAGTGACTGAACAGAAATACTGCTGATACATGATGAAGGAGGGTTTTATTTCCTTATAGTTTTGACTCATTTTATTTGGAAAATAGCCTGTCACAGAACTTTTAAATTTATTCAGTCATTGAATGAGGTGGTATATCATGTTTCTGATGCCTTCTGACGGCAACAAGGGACAATTACCACCTTATAACAACAATCTTGTGTTTCCACATTTTTCTCCCTCACCTGTACAACACAAGCACTCAGGGAAAGCACCTTGCTTCAGCAGGAGCAAGTGAAATACTAAATGTAAAATTCCATCAGAAAAGAGCAGAACATGAGAATACCACCAGT
This sequence comes from Scytalopus superciliaris, assembly GCA_013400415.1. Taxonomy (NCBI): domain Eukaryota; kingdom Metazoa; phylum Chordata; class Aves; order Passeriformes; family Rhinocryptidae; genus Scytalopus; species Scytalopus superciliaris. The sequence continues at coordinate 64,169 of VXBX01005251.1, read as the reverse complement.
GATTGGGAAAGCAGGTGCCGGCACTCTGCCAGCATTGAGCTTTCTCTGGCCCCAGCTGAGCACAGACTTTGGATTCCACTTAGGTAAAGCTCTAGTTTTGACTCTTCACTCATTTAACTGGAGAAGAAGAATTGAACAAAATACAGTATTTTATTCCTTTCTCCTCTATCTATACGGAGAGCAACCAAAAAAAAACCAAAATCAAAACAAGAGTATTCTTGAAATGTTTAAGTTAGAATCTTCTGCTTTCATTTCATGAGCTTGACGGGGGAGGAGGAAAATCTTCTGATACGAATTAACAGTAATTGTTTCATCAACTGCTACAACAAACTGGTTATGATGTCTTTGTTACCCAGGAACCCTGCCCCCGAAATGCTAAATCTCTTCCTCTCTGCACAAACAGGCAATCACTGTTTTCATTTCAGTGCAAACTGTTTCAGAGATGAGAGATACTCCATGTACTCCCACAAGCTCTTTGTTTTGTTGTTTGTACTTTAAAATGGAGGTCATTCTGACTGAATGACCGATTTGCTCTTTTTTAATAGCAAGCATCTAATAAACAGCTTAACAGAGCCAGTTTGTAGAAAGAACAGGGATGCAGGGAGAAAGATGCCCTTACCTCAGCTGAGCCTGAATTAATCTCAGTTACCAAAATTCAATCTCTAACTTCTCATCCTAAGATGTGCTTTGGAGAAGCCAAGCAAATTAAGCTGAATTGTAATTAATGTGGTTAAATACAGGACTAACAAATACTGCAAAAATGTTCAGTATCATTCTTTAAAAGAGACAGAAGCTACAAAGCTTTTACCAGGGGTTCTGACAACAAGCAAAGCTGCTTACATTGGACACAACGCTCTTCTAAAAGGTAAGTTATTATTTGAGAATAAAACATTATCCTGAACTTTTTTTCCTCTCCCTCTTTCAAGTGATTAAACAAGGGACTTCAGGGTCAAAAGCCAGGACTAACAATTTATGCTGTACACTTGCAGACATAAAAACTGAAGAGAATCCTTTGACAGTATCAAGTTAATAATCAAAAAGCAGGACCATGCTTGAATAAAGTCCCACAGTTAGACACAACCCTTAAGAAGAACAGGTAACTACTGTCTGAAACTGCTTAATGGCATTCTAATCATTGGTTAAGTGAACTATGCCACAAAGCCATCATTCAAAACACTTAAAAACCAGTTTCACACAGGTAATGTTGCTCTGCTCCTTTAGGACCCCTCACCCCTCTACACATTTGATACAGCAGTCAGCCTCCTGCCCCATCCTTTCTATTTAAGGCTTATCCCATCACAGTTCCAACATAAAATTGGCCCAAATGCAAAAAATTCAGTTTTAAGATTTGTAAATTCTCTGCAAGCAAGGAATTGGAGACCCACGCAAAACCCAGCCTAATCCTAAATTCTGATGTATCAAATCTTTTCAATGCCAAAATGAGGGTAAAGCATGGGGCAACTTCAGTACAGCTAAAGCTCTAACGAAGAGAGATCTATTCTTCTTTCATTCATGATCTTTCATTTATTAGTTATATATTACAGACTACTGCAGCAATTACTGGCTTGCATTCTGAATAAACACAATTGCTCTCCTTCTGAACAACAGCAACCTGTCCATGTCACCAGACCAAGAAAAAGAAGTCCATCTGCTCATACTGCATCAGACCCCTCTCTAACACTCAGGAAGAGCTCCAATACATCACAGCGTTTTCATTCACAACTTCATAATATTTCTCTATTCTGCAGCTCACAAACAAAACAATTACCTTGTGATAGACTGCATGAAAACAAGCAGAAGAAATGGGAGATCTTCTCTTAGCCTCTAGAAGGGAGGATAATTCCTTCTGTCTTGCATTTTATCTCAGAGCACTGTCAAGTTTTTAAGACAGCTTATTTGGAAGAACAAAACAAACTCCCAGATCCTTAGTTTCCTCTCCCACAGGCATAAAGGATTAGAAGTTCTGTGTAAGGCTCAGGGCCACTTTCCATTTGTCAGTTTCTGCTGCTTCTTATACATATTTCAAAAGGTATGGTAACACAGCTGCTAGCAGTGTCAGTATCATAATGCTACTTTCAAGATTAGCAACTCAGTTTTGAATGCAGATAATGACTGAGTCACCTGGCAGTTACTTAAGCAGCAGTGAAAGTGTACAGCACAAACATATGTTTTAATTTATGTCATTTATCAGAATGATTTTTCTCCAAATATCTGAAACTGTTAAAGATATTACCAATTATAAAATAATTAATATAATTGTTGCAAGAGCACAGGAATGTCACTGATGCTAACAAATTAGACAGATGAGCAATCACCAACCATATGAAATTTAACAAGGGCAAGTGCCAGATTTTGCAACTGGGACAGGGCAACCCTGTTTGTGTGCACAGACTGGGTAATGAGAGGCTGGAGGACAGTGCTGTGGAAAAGGACGTGGGGATTCTGGTCAATGGCAAGTTGAATCTGAGCCAGCAGCACCCTGGCATCCAGGAGGGCCAACCCTGTGCTGGGGGGCATCATGCACAGCATTGTCAGCTGGGTGAGGGAGGGGACTGTCCCGCTCTGCTCTGCACTGGGGCGGCCTCACCTCGAGTCCTGTGGGCAGTTTTGGGAAACCATAATGTAAAAAATACATTAAGCCATTAGAGAGTGTCCAAAGAAGGGCAACAAGGATGGTGAAGGGCCTTGAGGGGAAGCCATACGAGGAGGGTCTGAGGGCACTTGGTGTGTTCAGCCTGGAGAAGAGGAGACTGAGGGGAGACCTCACTGCAGTTACAACTTCCTTGTGAGAGGAAGCAGAGGGGCAGGCACTGATCTCTTCACTCTCTGATGACCACTGACAGGACTTGAGGAAATGGCATGAAGTTGGGTCAGGGGAGGTTTAGGTTGGATATTAGGAAAAGATTCTTCCCCCAGAGGGTGGTTGGGCACTGGAACAGGCTCCTCAGGGCNGTCCCTTCCAACTCAGCATATTCTATGATCATTGCATGTAGGTGAGAGGAATAACAAATAGGTTGGACCCTGGAGATTCATGTGGTTGTTGCCACAGTAAGAGTCATAAGCATGCTGCACAGGGCTTCTTCCAACAGACATGGCTCCTGCACTGAAAAAAATTGGAAAAACACTGCACAAGAGATCAGCATTCTCTACCTATTCCCTGTCTTACAGTAATTTCTTTACTTTGATTTTGTCTATACAACTAGTCTTTATATTCCTTGCCTGACAGACAAGTTAGTTTCTGACTAAAAGATTTCTATTATCAGCACTCAATTTTGTGCACTGATTTGTAAGCATTCAGATGATTCAAGTTTTCCAAGCAAAAATCACCACTACATTTTAACCTGGACACATAGCAAGCCTAAATCATAGAAATAACTCAATCAGCTCAGTTTTACTAAAAAACAAAACAAAACAAAACAAACAAACAAAAACCAACCAACCAAACAAACAAAAACCCCCACCAAAATCAGAGCTGAAATAAACAACTGCAGACACTATTTGATGAATCTCAGCCCACAAAGGTAAACACCAATTCCTACAAGAGATGCACTAGGCAACACTCTATCAGCTAACCCTCAATCCAGTGGGGACAAAGCTAGGGTTGAGAACACAAAATGAAGTTTAATCTGTAAAATAGAATTAGTTTTTACAATTAATTATGAACTGTAAGTTGAAAACATTTTGCTTTAATGTGATACTAACAGGCATTACTCTGGGCTATATAAGATATCATGTGGGTAATGCCAGCTTTCTGGCATCAAATTCAAGAGCAGGACACACATGAGATCCTGAAAGAGTCATCCTGAAAGAGTCATCCCACCACCTTTAAAATTTATTTATTTGCCAAAGCCTGCACAGTGAATGTATTTAGCACAGAAAGCAAGAACTATCTCACTTTACCTTTCTGTTCTGTATTTCACTTGTAACAAGAGCAATTGCTCTGACAATGCATAGTGTAAACAGGAGATGACAGTGAAGTCTTTCTTTCTTCTACTCCTGTTAAAGAGCTGGCTACAACAGAAATGAGATAACAAAACACAAAATGGCTAGGGTTGGAAGGCACCTGATAGACTGTCTAATTCCAACTCTATGTTGTGAGGTTCCTCAAAGTCCCATCCAACCTGGCCTTGAACACTTCCAGGGATGGGACATGTACAACTCCTCTGGGCAACCTGTTCCAGTGTCTCACCACTGACACAGTAAAGAATCTTTTTCTAATATCTAATATAAACTTAGTCTGTTTCCATTGGAAGCCATTCCCACTCGTCCTTACCAAAAAATAATTTCATGTCCTTATTAAAAATCTCTCTCCATCTTTCCTGTAGGCTCCCTTCAGGCACTGGAAGGCCACAATTAGGCTGCCCCAAGCCTTCTCTTCTCCAGGGTGAAACAATTTCTATAGGAAAGGTCCCTCTAACCATCTTGAGGGCCTTCTTTGGACTTGCTCTGGCAGGTGATTGTCCTTCCTGGACTAGCAATCCCAGAGCTGAACATGACAACCCCAGTGGGGTCTCACCAGAGCAGGAGTAGAGGGGCAGAATCACCTCCCTCAACTTGCTGGCCACACTGCTTTTGATGCAGCCCAGGATACATAACACACGGATGAAAAGGTAAGGCCTTTAGAGGAAACAATGATTGTTATATCTTGTCACACAAAGGGCAAAGATGCAATGAAGAAAATGCTTTCTTTTCCATGCACTTTTTTTATACTGATTACTTAACTTTTATAACAGTCAAGAAGATTACTGCTTGACCAAAATAGACATTACTCTAAGGGCTGAGTCAGTTAAAAATAGAAACATAAATGACAATATAATAAATAATAGCTTTGTCAGTTCATAAGACACTACCTTTGTGTGCCTGCAATATGATGAACATATTACCACCAGAGACAGTTCTGTCACATTAGAATGAATAGCATCAGGCAGGGAGTTTAAACTGAAAACTCTATTAGAGCAGACTTAGCTACTCTACGTTATTATATCTCGGGGAAGCTATGCTCAATTTTTTCCAGTGTTCAGGTACAGACAGTCTTTTCCTGTTTCATTCTGCATGAGTTTGAGGAAAGATACAGGAGACTAGAAGTGAGAGGTAGAAAGAAGATAAGCATACCCCACAAAGCAAATACACAGCATGATCCCTGCTATATCTCCTATCTTCTTTCCATACTTAAAATTACTGCATACAGATGTTATTTCATCCATGAAAGAAACCTGGAAGACAGTAAGCAAGAACAATTTCCTCATTCTTCACAGGCAAATCTAAACTAATTCCTCTTGTTTATCCCAGCAGTCATCAGAAAAAATGGAAAACCAGGGAGCTATTTTAAACTTATGCCAAAATAAACATCACTTTTAGATGCTCACGGCTTTTCAACTCCAGGCTTATTTTCTAATAAGTAGATATATTTTCACTTGATGAAAAATAAAATGGAAGAGCATTCATATTAATTTTTCTGGCTTCCTCTTATCTTTATCTTCCTAGTATCACAAAAGGCTGAATAATCCCCAGTCCCATCAGATTTCTAGTTTCCCCCTGCTACCATTTTGGTTGACTCTTGGCCAGTAAGCAAGAAGTTCAGTGCAGGTCTATGACCAGAAATGAAGTGGGGTTGAGTTGTTGTTTGGTTTTTAAATTGATCAGTTCATATTACACTGCAGTCAAACTTCAACAGCAATCATGACCGAGGATTAAAATTCCTACATCCCTTCTTTTATTTCCCACTCCTGGAAAAGCACCAACTTCTCTTGAATCACTGATCTGTGAAAGACAGAAACACATTGCTGTGTATTGCGCAGCTCTGTTTGTACACAACCTGGGCCTCACATCATCTAGGTTATATTTTATTCATCCCTAACAATATTACACCTTTCTAAAGTTCTGTGCAGACTCAATTTAAAGGCCTCCAACATCAGAGCACCAATACAAGATCTGTAAATTTTTGCATTAAATCAATCATGTAAATAATTTTACTAAATAAAGGAACTGCCTTTTTAATTATAAGGTGCCAATTACCCTCTAAATACACTATGCTGGAAAGAAAGAGTGTGTTAGTTTGTTTTCCCAAAAGACATGATGCTGAGTATTCCTGCACCAATATATAAGTTATTCTTACTTACACTCCTACAAACAAAAATCTTGGTGTTGATGCCCCGAACTTCACTTTCAGAATAACCAAATAAAAGTCTTTAAATATTCTGATAACTATCACAGAGAATCCAGAAATCCTAAGTTTAAACCATGAATTATGGGGGAGATATTTTATGTTGAGGACAGTATTTGCACGGAGTGAGAATATGTTACTGAAAACAATTCTGACTGCAAATCTTATCATCCCAAAACTACTCAAGAATTCAAGTTTCAGACTCACAGAACAGCTCTGGTTGTAGAAAAAAAACCGAGGGGCAGAAAGGATCAGTAGTGTGAAAAACATATACCAGCAGCCATAGGGAGGATTTACATTTTCAGAAAGGAACCCAGATGGGTGACTCCTGAGGTGTTTTGACTGAGATACTCTCATTTTGCATAATCTTGCCTGGGAGAAGGAAAGGCATGCACCACTGGAAAATAAAAGCTGATTAAAAAGATACAGAAAGCAGATAAGCAGAAATCCAGCAAAATCTGTACCATTCAATCCACATGCTTCTTCACTTTCCATCGGCATGGCCCGTCTTCTCCTTAAAGCATTTTGAAGGTTATTTGCCCCATAGATAATATGAGGATGAGGTGTTCCCTCCTTCAGTGGATGCTTTTTAATAGGCTCAATGAAGTAATCCCCATGGGGCAGATGGAAATACCCAGTCTGAAAATAAGCACAAAAGAGTTAATCTCTACTGTCCAGTACTAGAAGTCAAAAATAAATACTCTTTTCATATCACCATCCCAGAGCTTTTCTCATAAGCCAGTCCTTACACTGCAGAAATATAAACATAAGGGGGTTTCAGCATTTATTTGGCTACATACATCAAGGTTGTTTCATACTTCACAAACACGTAACAGTCAAAACGGGAAGAGAAAAAATATCTTTTTCCTAATAACCTGAAATGTTGAGGCAAAGGCTCTCATATTTTTACAAAGCCACAAAGAGGTCAACAGTTAATGTGCCACATGATGCACTAGAAAGAGCTGCATGTTGTTCTTCTGGTGTTTTGTATCCATTCCCTGGAGAACAAGACTGGCATAGAAGCTGTTTCATTAGTGCAAATCGAAGTTCTCCTCCTAGCTGCAATTCCACAGTCAATTACCCAGCCCATCAGATAGGCTGGACTGTGTGATCCACTCTTGACTCAGACATCAAATCCTTTCTGGCCCCCAGGGATACAATGGAAGAAATAGTTTTTCATTAATTAGCAACCCATTAAGAACATACAATAGACCAGCTAACAAAGGCTGTAACATTTCTCATGCTATAACTTGTGTATCAACTTCCCTGCTTTGCCCGAGCTACAGGGCATATGATCCCCATCTGGGCTATACATGAGTAGTTTACAACTCCACAGGATTAGTTTACACCTCCCTCTGCCACGATCTAAGAGAGACATGCAACCAGACACGGCCTCAGTGTCTCAGCACTTTTCCACAGATTGTAACCATTGCAAAACCATTGTACAGCCCCACCACTTCAAGATATATATGGAGCAGCACTAAATCTAAAGCAAAGGATCTACTGACATCCCATTCCACACTGGGGATGTGACATAAGGTTGAGGTATTCCACTGTTATGGCTTATTTTCCCCTTCACTTTCTTGCTGTGGTCAGTGCAGCCTTCTTAACTTGTTCTGGAGCAGGGTGAAAATGCAAGAAACACTCTGTTCCTGCTGAATTCAAATTTACACGGACAGACAACTTAAAAGCCCTTTTGAAACACTCCAAGTCTTACAGTTTCTCTGGACAGTTGTGAAAGCAAGTATGAGGGTAAGGACGTGAAGGAAATCAGATGAATGAAAATAAAAGCATTCTTATAAAACTGTAAAATAACCATGAGCTCTATGTACAAGGAGACCAAAGGCAGCTCAGTGAGAACACTTAAGTTCCCTCTACCAGATACCTTCTGCCTCCACACTGCCACAGGCCCAATACATCCCACAGCAAACCTGTACAAACAAAAAATAGTTACTGTAATTTCACAAAGGTTGCCCAAAAGTTCTGAGGAGTAGAAATTCTTTCTTTTCAATGCAAGTCAAAGTTTTAAAGCCAGAGGTTGGTCTTGGTTTGAAGCCTTGTTTACACCCATAAAGCTTCACAGGTTCAGTACTGAAAGCCACATCTGTTTGTTCATCTGGGATTACAGATACTGCCTGTATGGGTTTTGTTTCATTTTTAAGAAAAGAGAAATGAAGACTTCTGATTCTTAGACATGACATAAAACTAAAAAAAAAAAAAAAGCTCAGGTTTCTGTTTAGATTATAAATAAGGCTACTTTTAATATAGGACCTGAGACATATTACAAAAGCAGTAAATCCCACAGCCACACCAGACATAGGCATCAGGCAAACATGAATCTATACAGCAAGAATGCCTATACAGCAGTCAGACCAGGAAATCAGGAGATGTGTCTTTCCTCCTGCTGCTCAAAGAATCAAAGCACCATCACAAATCTTTGCCCATTCCTTTGCATTTCACAGAGTTCAGTCGTTCCTGGATATTCTCAAAGACTGAATTATTTGACCTTCTTGTCCTGTTGTGTCTTTTAAGCCAGTTGGAAACAGGAAGAACTAACCATCTTCACTTGCAGACCCTGATTTTATACAGCAGGTGACTATCGTGTCAAGATGCACGATATAACAAGAAAGGCCAGGCAACCATATAAAAAGGGAAGTAAGTATAGTACTGGCAACCTCATCTCACAAGCTCCCTCATCAATGCTTGCATGTTAAAATCCAGGCAGTATGAAGCAGAGAAAAAACAAAATTCATTGTATGGATATGACTGTAAAAGTCCAGTATGATGTAGATACTTTTCAAAAGCTTCCAGAGACTTCCAGCACTTACTACACTTGTGCTTTGCATTTGCACTTTCACCCTGCACAGGCTATACAAGAAATTAAATGCTCAGACCAGCTGAAAGAAAAAGCCACCAATCTTCACATTAAGATTACTTCAAAGCACTCAGAACCAGCAAAATTCCCTTCGCTGATTAAATATGTCTTTATATGTGTTCTTTTTTGACTCACAAATACAATAGCAAGAATTTTTCATTGAAGTCCATCCGATTTCAAGCTATGTAAACACAATATATGCTTCTTCTGAGCCGTTTGTAACATCATCTCCTTTTGAATGCACTCACACAGCCTCAGAATACACAAAGGAGGGCCGTTATGAAAGCCTCGTTGGAAATAAATCAGCCATATTTACATTTATTACAGAGTTTAGTTATCACCACAGAAAAAAATGATTGCAGACAAGTTTTCTTCATTTAAATTTCTCTATGTAAAGCTACCACATAATGCAGTAATAGACATGGCCAGAAAATAGGAGGTAGGGTGTGTGTGTGTGTGTGTATGTGTTTGTTTGGGGTGAAGGGTGTGTGTTTTTCCCTCAGTGTCTAGAGCTGAAAATCTACAATCTACCACAGAGATTTTTTCTAAATTGTTGCTCTCCCCTACTTCAAGTTTGACCCTTCACCCTCAAATTCTGACACAATGTGACTGAAAATGTTTACCATACTGTATTTGGAAGTGCTGCTGCATTACCTAATGGGATTATTAATTCATATGCTTTATTATTTTTACACAAATGGTTCCCTAAAGACAGCACAGCTCCTACAGTGCAAGTCACTTGCCAAGAAGACAAGGTGATCCTGGGACACTTCTGAGAGTTTTCAACTAACTTTTTTGATTTTCAGTAGAATCTGCATTTTTCAGTGGAAAGCAAATATTTTTCACATATTTCTTTTGGTCAAAAGTTCGGGGGTTTTGTCAAAATACATTTTCTGGCATAAGTTTTTCAATCAGTTCCATGTGGGAAGCTGAAGTTCCGTCCTGTGGGAAGGGAAAGAGCAGCTTTAGCCTTGGCTATGGTTTTGCAATTGCAGTGCTATTCTAGACAGGAGGGGCTGGTATTAGTGTGTGTTTGTCAGGAGAAAAAGGGAGGGAAAACCCAAAAATTTGCAGTTTAAAGCTATAATAACTGAGTATGTTGACAATAATGCCAAAAAAATAACATCTGTAGTGAGAACAATGTGTAACTCACTGAAAGCAAACAGTATTTCTGCCAGTATATTTCAGACAACATTTCTAACAAAGAGGCAGTGACAGACTCTGAAAAAAACATTGACTTTTAGAAGCAACATGACACAAAAATAACAATAAAAGATTCTGGTTTTACCTGTAGGTACTTTGCTCCTGGTGCTTATTACAACTGTAGTGCATGGTAAGACAAATTAAGTTTGAATAAAAGAATTAAAGAAAGAACTAAAGAAAAAAAAATTGTGCTGTAGGACACATGCATTACCAGAGAACTGCAGCTGCAAATAATCTGAGCTGAGCTGGTGAAGTCAATTATCTGTTAAGATTAAACATGCTAATCACTCAGCTAATCACTGAGTTCCTTTCTGTGTGTCTCAATTTTTTCCCAAGGATCCTTCCCTTTGAGTGTGTCATCTGCTCCTACCTCAGCCAAAACAAAAACTCAACATTCAGACGAGATTTTCACCTACATACCTTTTTAGGTACTGAGTAATTTGACAAAACACTTTTATGAACAACAACTGAAAAGGACAGCCCTCTAGCTCTACACAGGTCTACAATGCTTTCAGCAGGATTTGGTGAAGAAGGTGCTACGACACTGGAACTCAGCCTTATAGTTTAATATAGCTTTAGTCCAAAATTAAAACAGCTTGTTTTTTAAGACAGTAAGAACAGGATACAATCACACCACAAGATTTTATATTCTTTTGTTACACTTGCTTGTGTATTTTAGAAGCTGCCAGAAAACTGGCAGAGGTACAGAGTCAGGTCCTGCACACTGAGGGCTCAAAAGTTCAGACACAGAGTATTGAAAAAAAATATTAGTTCACAGCCAAATTTGCAGCAGGTTGGACTTTTGTAGAAGAAAATAACGTAACAGGAAAGGAAGAAGTGTCTGACAACCTCCAGTTCTCAGATTCTCATGGGACAGACATCAGCCCTGGACACTTCAGAGATACAGGTCTTTCTGGCTGGGGACATACACTCAGCAAAGGAGAAAAGTGCAGTCTCTCGGGTCAATGTCTATCAGCTACATGATCACTCAGCTGAGAGACTCGGCAGAGAATCAGCACTCTGGGTTATAGCATCAACTTGCTGGTGACCCCACTAGACTTCATTTTCTGTTTGCACTGTTTTTGAGCAGGACAGATTCATTCCCCTTCTCACAGTTTAGTGGAGATGGGGACTTTGACAAAGTCTATCTAGGGTACATTTAAAGAAAATACCTTTTATAAAAATGGGTAAGAGAAGCAAATACCAAATCATTTACTCCTCTGCTGTGTTACAGGAGTAATTTCTATGGACCTACAGCTCACTGGAGCTTTGCATCTCATGCAGAATCTGAAGCATGCTGGCTACATTTATTTTTTACTCAAGAAACTCTCTGTGAAATTAAACTTCCAAGGAGATTTGAGCATGCTCACATGAAAATGTGCACCTCAGAACACACAATTTTAAAAGACATCTCTGTTCATGCTTCAAGTCATGGCATGCCCCACTATTATCCTTACTGTCCATCCTAAAAATATTTATTATTTTTTCCAATTATTCTGTAATTTTCCTTAGAAAAAACAGTCCAGGTATCTTATTCCTACATTGATTTGTGGGTGCTCTGTTGACTGCAGCTGTATTTGCATTGTAGAAATACCCCGTCTTACTTCAGATGATAACTGCATCCCTGTGAAGCTGTTTAGAGCCTGATTAGTCACTCTGCAGGCTTCTGCTTTGAAATCTCCAGCAGTTCATGAAGAACATGAAGCTGTGTTCGCACAGCTTCTACATCCCTAACTGTATTACAGTGCCCAGCAGCAGCCACTCCACATTGTCCCACTCCGAGAGCACCTTTCAGCTTCCTTCCATGTTCTCACTTTCTACTTCTTCAAATATGTCTCATTTGATCTGCGTAAGCCCAAACTGACCTCCTTTGCTGCATCTGAAGCTCAGCTACATAATTAAATTCCAAGAGAGTAAAAATTTATTGTTGACTAGAGAATTGGTAACTGAGCATTTTTGTGGCCTCAAAAGAGACCAAAGATAGTACTTAGTGAATTTTACACAACTTTCAGTGCTGGTTATACTAAGCTGAAACAAGCCTGTGTTTGCCATGAGCTGAGCATCCAGCAGCTAGATGGCATGGCACAGCTGACTCGTAATTCATTAACTCAAACACAGTGTGAACTCTTATTCTATTTACCAGTGTGATTTCCACACAGCAGCTGATAGACAGACTACCAAGGACTGTCTGTGGTCCAGAGCACTCCAAAGACAGGAGGCTCCTTCAGTCAATATTTCCTTGTTGTTCAATTGCTGTTAAGTCTGTTGTGTCTTTGATGAAGAAAAGGTCACAGCTCTTTGAGCTGCCCAGTCTGCACAAAGTTTGTAAAGTATACCCCCCTGGGACAGCTGATGGTCAGTGCTCTGAACCTCACCACACAGCAAGGTACATCACTCACAGGGATAAAACACACCCAAGGTGATTTTCCTCCTGCAAAAATCATTCCACCAAAGAAGGAGTATGAAAAACTAACTAATATAGCCTCAAGCTCTACCTCCAGGTGAATCTAATAGCAAGTTAAATCTAAATTTAAAAATCAAGAAGCTTTGCTGTCTGGCCCGAAGGACACTCTTTGGTGAACAATAACACAGTATTTTTATGAGTCTTTGACTCTTTCTTATATTCATGCTTTTTTCCTTCCCCCTCTTCCCGTGTTTTTATACTGAAAGCTTTTATGGCAGCTAGTGGAGGGGGGAAAAAAGAGTTGGTTCTCCAAGTGCAAGAGGCTTCCTTTGACTAGTCATGAGAGGGTGAACTAGAAAGTTTAGACTTCACTTGGGATCTGAAACCAACTCAACAAATGTTACCATTCTGAGACAAAACAGAGTTTGCCCAATTCCTCAAAAGATAGTTTGGGAGACCAGGAAAGAGTGACAGCTGTTCTATTCCTGGAATACCTAATTCATATTTTTCTAATTAAACCTGTTCAGAAAGCACTGTATCCAGGGGGCTTACTTTGTACAAACTGGGGTTTTTTAATCTCATTAATATCAGAGCAGCCTCTCATGAAAATAAACAATGTAAAAATGGTTTGTACTTCTCAGCATTTGAAATCCCCTCAGAGACTTTCAATGAGAAGTTCTGAAGCTTTGATTTGAAAGCCAGTAAATTTTTAAAGTTTGCAAAGCAGATCACATTTGATTATTTAAAGCCTATGTAATGCTGAAGAGTGAAGATGTAACTCTGAATTGATAAGAAGTTCCTTGCCTACACAGTGCTTTTTATTTGGAATAAAAGGACAAGAGGATCCACGGAGTAAGCATGATCTCTAATCACAGGCACAGAAAGCACCATGGCTGGTTTGGCTTCCTGCTCACTTATATTCTAAAACTAATTTCAAGCTAGTGAGCATGACAATGTTAATATTGCAGAGTTCAAACTTTATTAGAGAATAACTAAATGCAAACATTTGATCAAATGACAAGTGGCATTGTTTCTATTGACAAGTATTGTTTGTACTACTGTGACCTACAGCAACCCTAGTCAGCAGCCAGAAAGCAGAGATACAAATGATGACAGCTGCAACAACGTGTGCAGATAGATGGAAGAAAGCACAATTATCCCATCTTCCAGTGGATGCAAGTCTGTCAGGAGCTTTACTCCTCTCAAGAGCAGAGCAAGGGAAGGTAAAAGCCCAACTTCTTCCTCTCCACAGAAATTATTTTGCTTGATAAATCAGAACTCAGCAAGGGAAAGCAACATCAGGCTGGACTACACTGACCCACCTGACAATGCTCTTCTCCTAGCTTCATTTTGTGCAGCCCAAATGCAAGCAGAAGTGTCAAGAGCAGACAGCATGTTTTAGGTCTGCATTTGTCATCATAGGTCTGTTGGGAGAGAAGCCTTCCGCTTCCCTTTTCTCCAAACTCATGAAGCCTGTGGCTGCACAGCATGGATGGGACTTATGAATGGCTTCTGGAATGCCTCACAAGGGTCATGCCATCACTTGCCATGGAAGTGTCATCTCAAGGTGACCTAAAAGGCAGCCAATACTGATGCCCTCAACCTTTTCTTTACTTACCATGTATGTTTCCAAAACCTTTCCAAAAAGCGACCTCCTTGTGCCAAAGAATAATCTCAGAGCAGCAGTGTGACATGGAGTTTCTGCTCAGTGCTTACAAGAGGAATCATTGATTCTGCTCAACAACTGCAGCTTGAAACACACTGCCCTTGGTTCCATGGGTGGTGTGAGAAAGCAGCTGCTCCCTTTGCTCTGCACAGACTTGGAAAAGGCTGCAAGCCATGTTCAAGCTGCAGCTTGTTGGGTTATCACCGGGGAGGAATGAAAGGAGAGGGAGCTTACCAAAACCAAATACCTTACAAAACAGGAAAATTCAGTCCCTGGCTGAGAGCAGCTGTGGCACATTAAGACAGCAGTATCAAGTGAGTGACACACTACACCAAAAAGGTTTAGTGTCACAAACCAGTGCCTGTGTTAGAAAAGGACTGAGAGGGGATGTGGAAGGGGAGGGGAGAAGAAATTAAATTAAACCCTTAGAACAAGATTCAAACTGAGATCCAGAACTTGCAGGACAAAGTGCAGTCTCTAGTGCACAGCTGATATTTAGCACATGGCAGTTTGGGAAACAGTAGGATGATAACTGGAAATCACCAAGGAAGTGCTAAACTTCTGGTCTCAGTCAAATCACATGCCACTCATTTGACTTTCCCAGTTATTTCTGTCTGCCTGAGAAAGAAGAAGGATGTGCTTTCATGACTGTATCTGGCACACCACCATAAATGCTTTTACAGATCTAGTAGGAGTCCCAGCTCCCATGCATACCAAAGTTGAAGGCTGATCAGATTCAGCACTGAGTTCAGGTCATTTTAAAAGCACAAAACACTTGAGTTAGCTCAGAATGTGATTTAAATCCATCCTTGAAGCTTGAATTCTGAGTGAAACCCATTTCTATTGATATGAGAGGTACAGTATATACACAGATTTACCTGCACACGCAAGACACTACATCTCAGAGACAGAAAATTAACTTTTCTCACAGAGTTCCAGAGAGATGATCTATACTCTGAAATACAACTTGTGCAAAAAACCCACTGCAACAAGAACAAAAGCCTGCAACACAATTACTCCTCAGTCCAACAATTAAGTTTCTGCTCAAAACTTGGAAGGACATACACTCAATAAAAACCAAATTAAATTTAGTACAAAACCAGAAACTGAGTAAACCACTTATGCTAAGACTAACATAAAATCTCTGCTAATTCCCAGGCCCCTTCTGCTAAGAGGTTGATCTGATGAAATGCCAGCTGCCTTCTCTGTGGTGGTGAATACTTTAAAGTACTTCTGAAGCTGGTAGGAAATCAACAAATTCAACATATTCCAGAGCAAGGCTGTATATAACAAGCACCTGAAAAGACTGGAAAACAGACAAGGTGGGAAAGCAGCAAATGGCAGAGACAATCTGGAGAGTTGCTGCCTACTTGCAATCTGCCCTACACAAAAGGTAGGAAGCTTCAAAGGAAGCTGGCAGACAACAAACCATTTTTTCACCTAAGACAGACTTAAACCGAAGGAGTAACTATTATATTCACAGAATGGTTTGAATTGGAAGGGATGTCCCAACACCTCCCACCATGGGCAGAATGTCATTCAGTACACCAGGTTGTTCAACGTCCCATTCAGCTTCTCTGGTCAACTTTTGTTCAGTATCTCAACACTGTCACTGTCAAGAATTTCTTCCTAATATTTATTCTAAACCAGCCCTCTTTCAGTTAAAAGCCACTACCCTATCACTACATACTTCTGTAAAAAGTTCATCTCCAGCTTTTTTGTAACCCCTCTAGGTACTGTAAAGTGCTATAAGGTCTTCCCAGAGACCTTTCCTCTCCAGGCTGAATACCCCACCTCTCCCAGCCTGTTCTTGTAGAAGAGGTGGTCCACCCTTTGATCATCTTTGTGGTCCTCCTCTAGATGTGCATCGGCAGGTGCACATCCCTCTTATGTTGTGGACCCCAGAGCTGTATGCTGTGCTCCAGGTGGGGCCTCAGCAGGGCAAAACAGGGGCAGAATCACCTCCCTTGACCTGCTGGACAGATTGCTTTGGATACAGGTCAAACATGTCTCTCCACTTTAGAAACAAGGACATCATGTAGCACAGTGTAAAATGCTCTGCACAAGTCCTGGTAGATGCCATAGAAAACTGCAAATCAGAAATGGTTTAGAGAAATACCAGAAACAACTGGATAAGTCCATGTAGGAAAGAATAGTCCCTCATTTTTAAATGGAAAACTAGCACCTGCCACTCAGAATCAGACTGTATGTCAAGGAGATTTTCGTATTTTCCAGCCTGTTCATATACCTCTTGCCAGGAAACTGCTATTGACCATTACTGCCTTCTGAAAGTCAGTCAGAGACTTAACAAAGCCAAGGATCTGGTAAGTTAAGACCCTTCACCAACACGGAAACCTCCATCTGCTGCTCAGGTGCTGCCTTTGTAGGAGTTTCTTCATTAGAAGAAGAGGCCTTCTCAGTTGGATGCTTAGTCTTCTTCATTTCTTTTGTAGTCTGAAGGGTTTGTTCCTATTTACTTTTCATGCTCCAGGCTTTTGTTTTCTTTAAGCCCAAGATGCCCTTTCTTTTCCAGCCCAGGATGCCCTTCTGGGATTTCACAGCCAAACATGTGAACATCTTTCTCTCTTTAGACTAGCCCTTTTTGTCCCAGACTAACTATGGGGCAGACCGAACTCTGGGCTGACCTTGTACTGCCACAGGTCTTTAATTACTCATGCAAGCAGTAACCACTTCCAAATCCCATTTTCCAAACCATTCTGGGGGATACACCTTTGTCTGCTTGCAAAAAGAAAATGGTCTAGTTGTACTACTCATCCATGAGTTCAAAGAATCAAGGGATTAGTAGATTTCAGTCTAAAAATTATTAATTTAGGATTTCCATTTTAAACTGTTTTGATACTTAAGTTTGTTTCTTTGTAGACTACTTCTGTAAAAAAATAGGGTTTGTATGTCAAAAAAAATATTGGTTTTATTTCAAACTTACAAGAATTAGACTTTCCATCAAAATCATTCCTTTGTCTGCAAAGAGACTGCTCTAGCTGTTTTGGAAATATAACACTTTTTGCAATAAAAGCGCTTCATTTGGTCTACTTAAAAGCAGCAGTCAGCCTTTTAGGTTTGAATGTAGTATTCTGTCGCATTAAAAAAAAAGACAAAATAGAAAAGAATTGAGCTATTTATCTATGGAAAAAATGCAATAAAACATTCTTTGGAACCATGAGGAAGAGTATTTTGCTATAATAATAAAAGGACTCATTTTCTTTCTGTTCTGCTGTCATGTCTTCTTTTGCTCACAGAATGTTAAAGTTCTGCCTTTAAAACTGTCATGTTTTGAAATCCTCCTGACATACCTCCCAGGAATTCAGAAACAATGAAAATTTCTTCAAATTAAAAAAAAAGAAAAAAAAAAAAAGGACAGATGTTCAGCTTTTTTAGGAATTCAGCATTCTGTTTCCTTAAGATGTTCTATACTTTTCATGTGACACTGATACAGTGCGACGTAGAAGAATGTGCAAAATAATAATAAAATAATTTTTGTATAGATAAGACAGATGCTGGCTGCAAAAGAAATATTTTCCTGAAGACATGCTCACAGTTCTGTACAATAAAATATTTTATTGAAAAAGTTTACTCAAACCTAAAACATACTAAATATGCCAGCTACTACTTGGCACAATTCTTGCTAATCTAAGAACACTGAA
Organism: Scytalopus superciliaris; assembly: GCA_013400415.1. Classification (NCBI taxonomy): domain Eukaryota; kingdom Metazoa; phylum Chordata; class Aves; order Passeriformes; family Rhinocryptidae; genus Scytalopus; species Scytalopus superciliaris. The sequence goes on along the minus strand of VXBX01005251.1, from coordinate 46,196 downwards.
AATTCAAAAACTTAGTAATAATGGAAAGAAATAAAAGATACTAAATATTAGATCATATGCAGTCCTGACAGAACTCTATGGGACTTAAATTTTTTTTAAAAGACAAGTATATCTGACCCATAAACCTCTGATAAGCTTTTACATGTTGACAAGACTGTTTACAAACAAATTTATGAAGGAATTCTGGACTCTATCATTGATAATTCACAATTTACCTCTTTCATAGGCAAACTTACAAAAACAGTACAATACACAATTCATCCTGCTCTCATTATTGGCCAGAAATGCATACCTAAGTACCAGAATTTGACTGCAGAATTCTTTTCAATTGAGAAATAAAAATACGACTTTTTGAAAGACACATTTTCTAATGAGTATTTTTGTACAGAATGATGCCTGATCATGGCAGGTCCACTGAAGCATCACTAATGGAAATGCTATCACTGAAAAACAACATTTTTGCACACGGTAACCCAAAGCTTTTTGATGCTTTTGGTTTTAGCTTTTTTGTTGCTCTCCAAAACAATTCAGGCAAGATCTTTTTTATTTCTTCCTTCTGATAATTAAAATCAGAAAATAAACAAATGCATCCCTGGCTCAACCTGGATTCCAAAGGCAATAAACACTCCCCTCTAGGCTCAGATGCAAAATACATGCATTGGTCCCAGCCCTTCTTTTGTCACTTTAAAAAATGCTTGACCTTTACTGTATGCTCAGCACTCAACACATGGTGGCACTTACAGATCCAAAACTCTCATTCAGCATGAGAAGATTTTCAAGACAGATTCTGCCAGAGCAGAGCTGAAAGCACAAGAGGTGGTTTAGTGCAACTGGCTGTTAAAAATTACTTTCAGCAGGCCTTTCCCCAGTGCTGTTGGCTGTTTTCCAGTAGCTACACCACCTACTCCTAATCCAGGATACACTTTCTCCTTTCCTTCTGCAGCCCGGCTCTTCCCCACTCTCTGGTTGTTCTTTGGCAGGCCATCTCTGGATTCTGCCTGACTTTCTTCAAAACATCCAGACTCACATATATCTTTTTGCAGTTTCAACAGGTCTGCCCAGTGCTGCTCTGCTGAGAGGCCAAAAGCTGCCCATCCCTGTGCCTGCCCATCCAGTATCCAGCTACCCTCCTCCTAGACTTCCCTATTAAGTTACTGCTCAAACTATCCCAAACCCCATGTTTAGCTTCCTGACATAATGTGATTCTGTTAATTTGGCACAGTCTTTGATTACCTTTCACTGAGAAGCATTTGAGAATATTTAAAGACAAAACATTTCTCTCTTCAATCTCCTTAGTTTTCAGTCTTTTCCGAAGGTTTTTTCCATAGCTCAACTCTCAGCCATTACTTTGTGAGGCTCCAGGAAAGATTTTGAGATTTGACTGTCTGCTGTCCTTAAACAATTACTCTTCTGATTCAGGAATACTGTGACAGAGCTGCAGAAATGAAAGATTAGCTCTAGCTCCACCATTTGAAATTGTGCCCAGCTCTCAGTCACACCAGTGTATAGTGGAGACAGCAAGCAAATGACAGATAAGCAAAAGATGCAGTTACACACACACACATGTACAGATTAAAATCAAGCACACATGAAACACAAGAATTACAATAGGGATCACAGCTGGATCCCTACTTTTACAGAAGAGTTGAGCAACTGTGCATTACAGCTATACTAGAACTGAGAAAAAAAACCTCTCAGCACAGGAATTAATTAATCCTTGACTTGTAACAAACCTTCAGACTTCTGTCTCATTCTATTAGTAATGCTAATAATAATAATGCTAATAAACAAAAATAAATTATTTTAACTAAATGTGCAGTCCTAGGATGGAATATTTTTAAAATATATACATGTATATATTCATCCTTTCAGAACTGTAGATAAATTATTTTCCTCTACAGCCATAAATCTTTCAGAAATATCATATTCCTGCTTGCCTGTGTGTCTGTATATAAAAGAGGGAGAGAGAGAGAAGTACAGAACATATGAGCCCATGTAATTCATTCCCTGTCATAGATTCTTCACACACGAGAAATCCACATGGATTTTTGGACAACAGAGTGAAAGGCACAACTCTAAAGTATCTGTAGGACTAGCAGTAGATTCTGCCACTAATACTAGTAACACTAACACTGACACTAATATTAGCGTCAAGCCTGGTGACACTAATACCCAGAGGCAAACACTGACTTGCTGGTGACACATACTATGTGCACTACATTAGGACCACTCTAAGAATTGCTGGAATTTGCCAGCTGGGTTTCAGAACTGAAAGGCTGAACAAACTCTGAAAAATCAAACAGAAAACTCCAATCCCTTTGCTGGAAGGAAAAGGTAGAACAGCAAAATGTATGTCTAAAATACCATTTTCCAAGGAAAAACAACCCTTTTCCAGCCTGCACTCATCCTGCTGCCTTTTGTTCTACACTTACAGTCTCACTGCAATTTTTTGTGGTATTTATGCAGAACCTACCACAAAGCCTGTGACTCAGACACACAGCACTCCTGCCATGTGAATTAGTACTCTTCATAATAATAACAATAAAAATGAGCAATACCCAAAAGGAGGAAAGTTTATTTTACTGCTTGGGCTCCCTACAGAGATACAGCTTGAGAAGCAATCCAACAAAAAATACCACGTACACTCATTTGCCACAATGGGATGCATGTGTGGATTTACAGACCTCCCTATGAGTCTCAGCAACAAAATGCATCCATGTTACAGCCAAAGCTGCAACATGTCATGGGCCATGATTTATCTCTTGAGTTAGCCAGCAAACCCTCTGTATGGTAGCCAAAGCACAGTTCATCGTAAAAACATGCTTCCCATGAATCCCTAAGACTGGTCACCAATTAAATTTTTTTTTTTGTTTCCAATGCCCTGACAGAATCTGTTAAACATACACAAAATACACAGGAATCAGGAGCACAACAGAAAGCCAATCTACAATAGAAACAACTGTCTGTGTACCAAAGTTTGTCTGTTTGTACTTTAAGTGCATTGATCCAGGACACTTCTGGTCCCCAAAAAATAGCAATTTATTAATCTCCTTCCAAACCATAACAAAGTCTGGGGTAAGTCTTTTCATCTTCATTTTGCAACACTTACTACTTTTCAAGCACAGTTTTCATATTCCCACAGAAGTTTCACAATCCCTATGCTGCAAGTTAAACATAATCTTTTCCTGGGTAACTTACATCACATCTGCTAAGAGTGAAACAATAAGGATTTTATCACAGTTCTCCGCTTTCATGGTCTGATTTCTAATAGGAAAACCCAAACAGAAATGGAAATATGCAAGCAGGATAGTGAAATGCAAATGAGAAGTGCATTGGGACTCATTTCCATTAGATCTTTATACAAGTTCAAACCTGTCCACTTAGGCTACAGCATGATTCTATCAACATCTGGAATTCAGAAAACACATTCATTTAATAAACAGCACATTTTGCAATTCACCATCAAAGAAGAACACTGTATGTTTTACAGCATTTGGATGAGCACACAGAAAACTTTGTTATGTTCAAAGATCCAGTTAAGAAAAACACTATTGTGTTTTCGTTCAACAGTTCATGTGACTACTGCTTTGACTGCTTCGTCATGGTGTCATTACCCTCCTACCACCCTTTCACCTGCCCTGGCTGTCTCAGTTGTCCATTTGGACATGACTGAACAAATGAAACAATCTGGGCAGTCAATGCTGTTGTCATCACGTTTTGTTTTCCACAGGCTATAGACACGAATTAAGTAACAAAGTTTTTGGTTCTGCTCAACTAGCTTTGAAAGTTGCTGTAGCAGAATTCTACCTCTGAGTCTGCCACCCAAGAATCAGCCTTAAAACATCTGCTGAGCTAAATCTCAATCATATATTTTTTTAAAGACAAGGATTGATCATTAGGGTTGACAGTGACATTAAAAAGCTGTGAAATCCTTCACAGAAGAGCTGCAGGCATCAGAGTGACCTAAGGTGTTGTTCACGCAGGTCACCTCATGACAAACATCTGATGGTGGTATCTGTACTCTCTGGTGGAACAGACCACCAGAGAGGCTCTATTGTGCTGTTCAGGCATATTCTGGACATCCTTATATCTTTCGTGCATTCCCCAAATACTTCTGGAGTCAGTGCTGTGTGGGGGTTTTCAGACTGAATGGCTATGGGGTAGAAAAAGGTAAGCAGAGCTGGAAAGAAGGCAGAAACTTTCTGAAAGACTAATATTTAAGCCATGTTGGTGCAAGAAATAACCTTAAAGTCTTCCTTCCTTTCTTCACACTTACCTTGCTCCTTCTAAAATGGAACACTGCTGAATGACAAGGCAGCATTAGCATAACTCAGCCCCTTCCTCATCGAGACACCAAAGCATATTTGAAGATTCACAGACTGGAAGGGATGGTCAAGCCCACACAGAGGGCTGGGACACAGAAAGAGCTACTACACAGAGTCCTAGAGCTCATGTGAAGTTCAGCTGCTTGTTCCCAGAAGGAAACCCAGTGAGGGTATTGCAAGCTGCAGTGAATAGAGAAGCCCATGGTTTCCATGTCATTGTGCAGCACTGGAGGGCAGCCAGATGTTTTGTCAGGAAGGTCTTTTGCTTACCACAGGCTACAATCTCCTGGCTTACTGTGGCAGTGACTATTAACTGCAATAAACACTACCACCTTGAAAGCATCATCAGAGCCCTTGATCTTGTGTTTAAATCATCACACAAGTAACTCTGGGTTGTGTTTTTGTAACTTTGGCTGTGGTAAAAAACAGGCATCTCAAACAGTTGACTGATACCATGGACTACAGAAGTATCACATATTAAGGAGATGTCACATCTAAAATCTCATTTCATAGGAGGGAGAGCAAGGTATTCACAGTAACATTAGTAGGCAAAAAGAACAGTAATTAGTAGAGGTAGCAGCAAACCTGACACTGAACTGTTAGCATTGCCTAATTTATTCTGTATTTCGAACTAGTTTGAGCTGAGGCCTGTCAGCAAGGCTAATGGGATACAATAACCAACGTGGCACTGCTGTCCTAGAGACCCCTGTGAATATGGAAAGACACAACTGGTAAGATAAGCAGGGAATCTAAGCAGGCAGGATCTGACAGTAAAGATCAAAGGTGTTTCTCTGATATTTTGAGAAACTATTGAGCCTTAAGAGCAGAATGCTCTCAACTCTTCAGAGTTGAAGAGCATTATTTAAATGACACTTAGTACATTGAGATACAATAATGACTCCACAGACAGAAAAACAATTTAGCTTGACAGAAGTTCTCTCAAAATTATTTCTTTTAAATACAGGATTCAGTCAATAGTCAAGAGGAAAAATAATTTCAAACCCTTCCACAGTAGCTCAATGCACCAGTACCCAGCTACTTGCATGTATGTGGAGTACTAAACCATGAAGGTTCAAGAAATGGACTTTTTCTTCTTGAAATAAAAAGGAGCAGTTTTCCTCCCCAGACAATGAGGGCTAGGCCAACCTGCCTGTGGGTGGTTTTGTTAAATATCTCTAATTTCCTGGCATTGACAAGGCATGTTTGCCCACCCCTATTCTTCACTGGTAAGTCTCATTTGTTACCATCTTGATCAGAAGCATCTGCTCTCTGAGGGAAGAATACTATTCTTTTTTAAGTGGCAACCCACAAAATGCAATACTGGAAGTGCCTTTTTTTTTTCATTCTGACCTAAGCAAGTTGGGTTGACTTGCATTTTGATTAAATATGTGCAGTAATGAGTAACAGAACAGAGCTACAATAAAATCAATCGCTCACATGCCACATTACCACAATTCTAGCAATAGCATGGAACAGAAGGGAATTAAAACAAATTAAAAAAAAAAAAAAAAAGAAAAAAGGCAAGAACAGCATGAAGAGTCCCTGTGTAGCACTACATAAGAAGAAAGTAATTCCTCAGTTCCAGCTGGCCACCAGTTCAAGTCCTGACCAAACACAGAGAGCTCCTGCGCAATAAAGATCCTGTTTGTGCTCTGATTCTGTTCTAAACTATGCTGTACAGTAAACTGTGGGGGAGTTTACTGTAAATTACTTGAGCACAAAAATCCATGTCAGTGGGAACTGCAATATGATTAAAGGACCAGCGAAACAGTGAAACTCAAAAGACTCCTGACTGTCAATGATCCCAAACTGAAACACAACTCAGAAGCACAAGTTTAAAGTGAAAGAGAGAAACTGGACTACTGGTTGGAAAAGGAAAGGAACTCGTTATACCATCAGCCCGCATTATTGCAGCAAGATGACTGCAGAGCCCTGTAGAAGGTCTGAGCAAGCACAGAAGTGGACACAGTCATGTCTAGTCTGATATATGTCATTTATGGTGACCTGGGACACTATTAGACTATTCTGTTTTCCACTGCAATTTTCTGCCACACTAGTGAACACCAGATAGCTTGCAAAACACCAAATAGTTGCAAAAAACTGACTGCTGCCAAGTCTATATGGCTGTGTGAAGTGCAGACACCTGGTCTGCAACATCTTCATCTAACTTATGTAAAATCTGTCATGTGCAACAGCACCGTAACACTGCAGCCCAACACAATGAGGATATTCTCCACTGCACAGAAATATTGCTAATCACCACAAAAGGAATGGATAAAGATTCTGAAATATGTTTAATTTCCAAATTATGATAATTTGCAGTAACTTCTCACCCATCCAACATTTAAAACCATAAAGACTGGAAAGAAAATACAGAAAGTATTTAATTGAGAAACGTGTACTTAAATATTCCCATTAGTTTAGGAATGTGAATGTCTTTCTCTGTGGAAATGTTTTTTCTGCAGCTTTCTGATCTTTTCTTTTCCTCTTTTAATCTAGGTTTTTATGATTTCATTATTTTAATTTTTTTCTTTTGGATGAACATTTTGCAATATAGAAGTTGCAGTGGCAATATCAGTAAATAAAATACTGGACCAGACAGCTGATCCACTGTGTGGTTCTTATGTTTCCATGTAAACTTTTGGTAGTATGACAGCCACTACTAAGAGAACACTACCTCCCTGTACTGGCCTTATTCCTATACCTCATGAAGCAGTCCTGCAGGATGTTTAATTCTTTCATCCCATTCCAGTTCAGCTGAATTACAGTGCTCATTCCCATTAGCAAATTGCAGCAATGAAATAAAAACATAACAAAGCAGTTTACTCCATGAACACTAAAATATGATAACCCTGAAACAATGTAATTTAATTGGCATTATTTTTACTAATTAACATAGAGAGTGCTTATTGCACCTGCCCTCTTGCCACAGGGATCTAAAGCTAGTTTAAAGCACAGTGCTACATATATAATGACAATTCTCAAACCATAAGGTAGAGGACCCCACAAAGCAGATAAAGTCAGGAAACAATACCACTTCAGACCATTCAGTTTCTTAAAGCCAGATTCCTACCACTACAGATGCGAAAGACTCTGAAAACACAGACAGAGACCATGTATGAACCTTTATATTTGCTTGAGATTGCAGCAGAAAGAAATCAGAGACAGGTCTGCTTTTGTTTTCAAATAGCGTTAACTCAGACGCCAAGAATCACAGAACCAACGAGATTGGAAAAGACCTCTGTGATCAGTGAGTCCAATCTATGATCGAACACCATCATGTCAACTGGACCATGGCACTGAGTGCCACACTATTCCTGACACGGGCCAGGATGCCCTTGGCCTTCTTGCCCACCTGGGCACACACTGGCCCATGTTCAGCTGCTGTCAGTCAGAACCCCCAGGTCCCTTTCTGCCTCCCCAGCCACTCTGTCCCAGCCTGCAGTGCTGCTGGGGGTTGTTGTGGCCAAACTGCAGGACCCGGCACTTGGCCTTGTTGAACCTCATCCCATTGGATTGGGCCCAGCTGTACAGCCTGTCCAGGTCCCTCTAAAGAGCCCTCCTGCCCTCCAGCAGATCGACACTCCCCTCCAGCTTGGTGTCATCTGCAAATTTGCTGATGGTGGATTCGATCCCCTCATTCAGATCATCAGTAAGGATGTTAAACAGGACTGGGCCCAACACTGATCCCTGGGGACACCACTGGTGACNTGCCTGTCCTGTAAGTGCTGTGTGATCACACTTAGGATGATCTGCTCCATAACCTTGCTGGGAACCGAGGTCAGGCTGACAGGTCTGTAGTTTGCCAGGTCTTCCTTCCAGCTGTTCCTGTGGATGGGCCTCACACTGGCCAACTTCCAGTCATCGGGGTCCTCCTCAGTGAGCCGGGACTGTTGATAAATGATGGAGAGTGGCTTGGTGAGCTCTTCTGCCAGATCCCTCAGCACCCTAGGATGGATCCCATGTGGTACCATAGACTCATGAGCATCTAAGTGGCTCAGCCAGTCACTAACTCCTTCCTCCTGGATTACAGGGGGACTGCTCTCCTCCCCATCCCCGTTCGACAGTTCAGGAGGTCAGTTGTCCTGGTGACAACCTGTCTTATTGTTGAAAACTGAGGCAAAGAAAGTGTTCAGTACCTCAGCCTTCTTCTCATCTGTGGTGACTGTATTCCGCTCCAGATCCAATAAAAAAATGCAGGTTTTGCTTGCCCCTCCTTTTGCTGCTGATGTATTTATAAAACCACTTTTTATTATCCTTTACAGAAGGGGCCAGATTAAGTTCTAACTGAGCTTCTGCCTTTCTGATTTTCTTTCTACATGACCCTTAAACACTTCCTGAGTTGCCGGCCCCTTTTTCCAAATGTGATAAACAACCTTTTTTCCCTAATTTCTTGTCCAGCCAGGCCAGTCGTCTTCCCCACCAGCTCACTTCTCAGCACACAGGGACAGGCTGCTCCTGCGCCTTCAAGAGTTCTTTCTTGGAGTATTTCCATCCTTCCTGGAATCCTTTGTTTTCAGGGGCTGTTTCCCAAGGTACTCTCTGTAACCAGCCTCCTGAACAGTCTGCTCGCCAGAAGTCCAAGGAAGATGTTTTGTTGATGCCCTTCCTTGTTTCACTGAGTATTGAAAACTCTAACATCACAAGGTCACTGTACCCCAGATGGCCTCCAACCACCACATCTCCCACCAGCCCTTCTGTTTGTAAACAGCAGGTCTAGTGGGGCCCCAGCCCTGGTAGGTTCATTTATCAGCTGCAACAGGAAATCATCCTCCACACACTCTGGGAATCTCCTAGACTGACTCTTCTCCACTGTGTTGAGGTCCCAGCAGACCATCCAGCAGGTTAGTCACCCAAAAGAACAAGGGTTGGTGAGAAAAATACAACACCCTCAGGAAGCCTTACCTTCTTCAAAGCATGCATGGATGAAGAGGAATTCAGTCGTGGATGACTCTGCCTGTGCTTTCCAAAGCAAGCACAGCCTGTGTTCAAAGCAAAGTTTAAAGAGTACAGTCTTGTTAAGAGGGTGCAGGAGAATTGCTTTTAAAAAAGGGGGCAATCCTTAATGTTGGAAAAGACATGCACTTGCTTCCTTCAAAGTATAATAACAATAAAGCTGTTATATACTGTGTGGTGGGGTAGATAAAAATCATTCTGCCCTGGTATCATGGCTTCTGCAGTGCTCTAAGAAGATACTTTGGAGCTGAGCACCATTTCTCCAAAGCCTTGCTTGCAGGTCATCATTGTCCTGCAGAATCCTTTCCTAGACAGTTGCAATAGCAGCCAGAACTTCTTGTTTATTTATCCATTTGAAACCCTCTCCCTTGCTCTTTGCTAATGCTCTGTACCAGCCTTCCAATAACTGCAAGCTAAAGTCAGCAAGCAGCAGCTAAACTGGGATTACTGCTGTACCTCAGACACTGCTATGTTTGCCTTGAATTTCTGGCTGCCCCTGGAGCAGAGATGCTGATTAGACAAATGGGACCTTTGCTGGCTATTTAGGAATACTTAAATGCTATTTAAAACAGCAATACGTGTAAAACTGTACACAGACACAGTGACAAGGTCTTCACTGACAAATACATGCAACAGACTTTTTAGGATACTACCTAAGTTCTTCCCCTTAATTCCACTAGCTCTACTAGTCAAAATTGTGTGCTTTCATCGAAGAATAGTATTATTTTTAACCCAAATTATATCAACTTTGCTCAGTCAGTGCAACAACTTCACAGGCTGATGATGCAAGATAACAGGAGAGTGCTAGACACTGTCAATGTGAAAACATTTGTCCAAACAACTAAATGCTAAATAACCATCAGAATGGCATTTTTGTGCTAGTAACCATGTTCATGTTTCAAATTCCACTCCCCATGTGTAATCATTCCAACAAAATTGCAACTGATTGCTGTTATACCTAATATGGCATGGAGTTTCAGATTTTGGACTCCAGCACTATGCTATGGGCTATTTCTGAATAAAATTCACCTCATCAGCCAAGTTATAAATTGAACAAAAAGAGCAGGGCCACATTCCACTTCAGTTTTTGCAGTAACTCCATTTTTCTTGAATACAATCAACAGTTTCTCAAGCCCTGTGTAAGTATTTTACTCACATTTCTTTAAACATCAATATACAATTCATAGGGAAAAACTGGCCTAGTTGTTAAGGGCTTGGCAGAAGTTGATTTTTTTGAGTTGCTCCCAAAGCCAAAGTAACTGCTGTCTGATTTCCCTGCTTATGTTTAGTGGTGCAGCTACAGTACAATGGACGAAGCCACATTCTCCTGCCCACTTCTGCTGCTCTACCCTTTTCTAGCAGTTCACTATACTTAAGAAAGAGGAGGAGAAAAAGTTGTGCAATTAGACTGACATTTGCTTCTATTTGAGACCACAGGCTGTAAGAAAATAAAGGACCTATGGCTAAAGCAAACTCTGATAATTTAATTCTGCCACTGCATCTGTTGTAGTGTTCTTATTTGACATTGGGTACATCACTAACACAAAAACCTCATAATCAAGCACTGGTAACATATTTGGGTTTTGCTTCTTTGTTTTTATATCCAGACTGCAATGGAAGCTGGCAGGAACTGAACATCCAAAACCTTGGGAATTTATGTTGCCAGGTAAAGAATAAATAAACTCTGATACTTTAGATTAAATACTTTAAAGCAGTGAACACATCTGATTTTGATCTCTGCGTATTCAGAGTTAGAATATAGAAAAGGGGATGATACTATCATGCTAGTCTTTTCAGCTTTATGAAAAATGCATGAATTATTGTGTGTCACACTGATGAGCACAGAAAACCTCAGAAAGAACCATGTAAGTCTGTTTACAAAATAAATAAACCCAACGTGTTCTCGTTAAACAAAACATGGGTCCACACAACTGAGAAACAGTTGAGTTTGCAACAATTAAGAGTCATTATGAACACTTGAAGAAATCAATACAGAAAGCATTTATAACCAAGTGTTTGAAAGATCTCATACCATATGCACCCTTGATTCAATAACATGACATTTTAACAGCAACACTGCAGCACTTCTCAACCTCAACTCTCAACCTTAATGCAGTTAAAGTGGATTTCTTCAATAAAAACCTTTTTTGTTTTATTTGCTGTACATTCTCACCATACATGGCCACCTTTCACAGGAGTGATGCATTTGACAAGTACACTATGCTTACTGCTCCAAAACAACTTCTCACAGCATGGCCTCAATAATAAAGAGCACACAGCAGGATGGATTTTATCAGATAGTAGGGAGTGGCAACTGTTTTAAAAAAAAAAAAAAAAGGAAAGAAAGAAAGACACATAAACTCACCAATGACAGTGTATTAATGAAACTGTTCCTAATTCTCAGAAATAGAATTACAGGACTGTAAAAAAGACCATACATATTGCTTTTCAGTATCTGCTATTCACACACACATGAAATCAACAAAATCTTATTTCCAAAAGCTCAAAAGGACGGAGGAGTCTGAGCCTGTCTCCTAGAAACCAAGCTTTATGTTGAATGAACATCCAAACATAACTAGGCATTCATAGTCTCAAACAAACTTCCAGATACAATAACCCTTTCTTGTTACCATTTTGGATTCATTCTTCTCTTAATTTATTTTGCATGTAATCAGCAATGTATTCCTGGAACCTGAGGAGAGGGCTTTCTTTCCTTAAATTTTTCTAGGGCAACTAACAGCTTTCAAAGAAGCCTCTACTAAAGAAGAAAAATGAAGCAGTTCTCTTGTACCCACTAGATTCACCTACAGTTCTTTAATTCAGTTTATTTTGAAATTATCAGAACCAGGAAAGTCCTAAATAATAAGTTTCAAGCATCCAAAGCTCAGTCTCAGATACCTTCCTCCTCTCCCTCTATTGACTTGCTGTAAGGCTCAGGCAAACCAGTTCTGTACAAATGTACCACTTGTAAGAAGGACAGCGCTTCTCAACCTCACCAAAGAAAAGTCATGAACAGGAGAGGCGGGTAAGGTGTCCTTAGTGAAACAAACACAGTATCTGAGTGTCTTCAGATTCCAGATGCGATTCCAAACTCAAACCAGTTTCCTCTGGCTGCTGACAGTAGGGAATGAGTCAGGGGCACATGCATTCTGACTTAAGGACTGGAAAAAACACTTGTTTTAACATCTTTCAGAAACAGCCTAACCAAATCTTTAGTTGCATGTTATTGGGGAAAATGCCTAGATAAACTGCCCTCGATGAAAATTTGCCTTTGGCAAAGAAACACACAAGGTCAGAAGGATAAAACACATCTGGTTCACTCATTTAAACATTGCAGAACCAGCAGGAATATCTGCACAGAACTGCCACCTTGCACCTACAGCAAAAGTAAACTTGCAAAGACCATTGAAAATAAGAGCCATTACTCATTTCTAATGGTCTTTCTAAAGAAGAAATGGTTACATTTTGCATCAGTGGAGATTTTTTAGCAATCCTACCTGGGGGGAAAGCAATGAGTATGTTTCATTCAGCAGCACAGTCATCCAACAGATGATTATAAACCAGCTACAATAGACACAGACACTCCAGATTTGCCAGGGAAATAACTATCTTTGGTTTGTCTTGTTGTATGGCCAACATATTTAGGATTGTATTCTGAATATCTGCCTATAAATACTGACCCTGAAGAAAGAATGAAAGAAAAAGAATATAATCTTTGCCAGTAAACGTTATCTTTAGATGTCCAACTGAAACACTTAAGACTAAACCAAACTTAAGACTAATTCCCCAGCTGTGGAACTAGGATAGATCTTCCTCACATCAAACCTCCAGGGACTCCTTGAAAAGAACCAGCACCACACGCTGCAACGAAGCAAATTTACTTACCAGAATCCTTTGGATATACCAAACAATTTCCTGCACTTACAGGACTTCAGGTACTTAAGATTTTATTTGCCCTCTCTCTACTACTTCTGTATGTCAAAAATCCTTCTCAGTTCTAGCACACTAGGTACTTAAAGCATTAAAAAAAAAAAAAAAATACAAGAAGCTGCACATCATCCATTTTGGTTTTATTACTGTGCTGTCTTACGCTGCTTTTCCTCAGCATGCACAGCACCAGCTACTTTAGGTCAATGTATTTTGTTGTGGGTTTTAGTTTGATTTGGGGGGGAGGGGGAGTGTTAGGTTTGGGTTTCTTAGATGTCTATGACTCCATCTTCATTTTCCCAAAAAAAGAGCAACTTTTTTTTTTGTACTTTCCCCCCAAAAGAGCAGAAACTGAGTGCTATATTGGCTTTGAGTGCAGGCAAAAGAAAGAGCAAAACTTTCCTCTCATTCCCATACTCTGCTTCCCCAGCTCTTTTTGCATGTTTTAAGGGTCAGGCACAGCATAGTCCAAATGAATTTGGTCACTACCAGAAAAAGTCTTATTTGCCAGTTTGATTACATTTGTACAGCTGCTGATTTTGCAGTTCAGACAAAACCTGAAAGCTCAAAAATTAAGTTCTTTACATGTGGGATGTACATAACATGCTTACATTTGGAAAGATTGGAGATCTTTCTTTGAAAAACAAGTGAAAAAGGCAAACAGGATTAATTTTTTTAGATCCATGTGATCTACCCCAGGGAAGTGTCGTACAGTGAAGTCCTTCTCTGAGTTCAGTGGCTTGGCATACCTCAGATGGAGTCAGTTTGGCGACCTATTTATGCAGATACACCACAGACTCAAGCATTTAATTTCAGATGGTAAAGATCCAAGGTTGAAGTAAGTCCTGCATTTTCTGCACATGCCAGGGAAAAATGAAAATGTCTTGAGCTAAGCCTTGACATGGCTTACCTACTTACTGAGCACAAAATTCTCCCAAGTAGGTTGTGATACAAATTATGAACATTATTACCCCAAATCATCACCATTCCTACAATTAACTTTGCATTGCCTTCACTAGAATCTGTGTCTGCAGCCAAGCTGCAGGTGAGATGTTAGTATGTGGTAGCTTTCAGGGCTAGTTAGATCCAGAAAACAAGCAAACTAAATCCTTTTATGGGAACTGTGGTAGGATTTTACATACCTGTCTTAACAATTCAACAGGCTTCATACAGACCAGTTTTACTACATTCAGCACATACAACATGACTGGGGGAAAGAACCCCAAACCAACCATGAGATGCAATCTATAAAAATGCTTGAGAAATTAAGAGTTTCTCTGGATTAATTTTTACTTCTTTTGCCACAAGAGAAATAAAAAAGAGCTTCTTTGAAGACGATATGCAGAAAGGCCAGCTGTGTCAGTCACGCACATGCCTCCACTGTCTCTAAAAGGAAAAGTTATGATTTCAAAGACATTCCTATGTACAGCCAGGTGTGAAAAGTCTTATAGCCCAGAGCCACAATGAAAAAGCCATTTCAATTTCATTTATTACTTTCACACACCAGAGCTGCCAAACAGGCAAAAACACAGAGGGAAAACTCTGGACTTCATTAAGTTTTTGAACAGAAAATTTTATCCAGGTCAGGCTTGTGCAGAATTAGAAGTCCACACCATCTTTAAAATCCAGCTAAGTGATCGCACTTAAGCAACCAGAGTCATCAGATGATAACTTACCAGCTGCTGGTAGCAAGAATAAATCTTGATACCTGGTTACTTACTATACTTTTTTATTTCAATAAACTGCCTCTCATTTAAGACATGTAACAGGGCCTGTATTTAGTTACAGCACTGCACAAGACAGCAGTGGACTAAAACACAGCAGTCAGTGCTGAATTCACCTTTCCCAGGACAGGAGACATCTGTCTGGGCTGCTGTCAGGAGGTGGAGTTTGCTGAAGCAGGACCTTCCCATGACCTGAGCTGGTCTAATCCTTGATCTTGCACCTTCATATTCCACCATGCTAGAAAGTGGAGATGTAAGTGGAGACAGATACCCAGGCAAGCCTGGTGACACAATCTCTGCCACTCTCCTTCAGTTACCCCATACTTAACAGAAGGCCATTTGTCCATCTGAGCATCAGCTAAACCATCCTTCTGCCTGTCATCTCTGTTCAGCTCTTCATTCTGGGAATACCATTACACAGTCTGTTCCCTTCATTACAGCCACACAAGAAAGAGTCCTTGAACATAGCAGACTTACATCTCTTACATCAAGAGGAACAACTGGTGCTCAGTTATGAAATTCAGTGTTTTCTACTACACATTCAGAGATAGTTTGCTCTCTATTAAAGAATTTTTAAAAAAATTTAAAAAAAGCAGGAATCTAAACAGTTTCTAAAAAATAAAAGCACTTATAAATGGAGCAGGAAGTCATACTTCTAGTTTTTTGATACCCATTTCTTGAATCGGTGGATATCTTGACACCATACATATTAGACCACCTGTAGGAAACATTGTTAGAAAGAACAAAACCACAAAAAAAGTACAGTGCTTACATCTAATAATTTAATTTCAGATAAGGAATAACACGGTCACTTAATATTTTACAGGACAATGGAGGGGAGTGAGAGAGTATTCCAAAATTAGCTCTCATTTTTGCTGTTAGCTATTGCTGACTTTGACTGCCACAGATTATTAACAAGTTCCCAGATGAAATCAAAAGCAGTCAGAAATCAAATGAGAGAAAGCAGCCCTGGGGTTATACTTGAAATGAGAAAAATGAACATATTTTTAACCAGATGGTTTTCCCTACGAGTTAAAAGCTTTTATAATATGAAATCATTGGTCCACATAATAAGTACTGCTACTCTCTTGTTTGCACATGTTTTTAACTTTTAAGAAATCCTAGCTGCTGCACCACTTGCAGCAGAGACTTTCAGGAAATGCTAAGAATTAGGATACTAGTCCCTCCATTGTCAACCTGTTTACTGATCAGCATCCCAGAGCTGAAAATCCCAACTGTGCCATCCATGGTTTCAAGTCTACTCAATGAGGTCAAGTATTTTTTGAGATAATTTGCTTTGGCTGAAATGGAGAAAGGAAGGGAAAATGGTTGGGAAAAAAGCAAAAAGACACCATTTTGTTGAGAGATTATGTTAAATTATGAAGCCTTGCATAGACAAAATATCTCATTAAACCAGTCAATAGGTAAGGATTCAGAGTACACTTCTAAGAGCCTCTAGGTATGCAAAAACATGAAGTAAGAGCAGACTAGCCAATGCAAAAATCCTGGCTGTAGTGACTTAATTCCTTTCAGAATGTGCAGACTTAACCCCCATTTAAGTCAGGAATAACACCACAGATTCCCCCCACCCAACTTCAGGTGCTTGAAATACCTATGGAAGTTATTAATGAAAAATAAATATGATAGATAAGGCCTTTTCGAAGCTATGAAGTACCAATAACCACAGCTGAGAGCTCAGTTGCTGAAGGACCCTTTCAGAGGTCTTCATAAGAATGAATCCAATCTGTAGCAGGCTGAACCACCATCTCAAACAAAGATGATCCCATATCAAGACCCTCTGGTAAGTGTCTAAAATAAACCCACATAAGTGTCTGAAATAAACCCATATAAATCCACTTCTAAGAGCACTGTTTTGAAGCATCAAACACCCCTGAAACTGGTGTACATACATCTCTCTGAATGTGCCTGTTTTTGTTTAGCCTCTCTTTAAAATGCTTCCAACCAAATCAGCTATATAAAACCACCTACTTAACAGTCCACAGGAAAACACAGTTAACATCTGTGATTTGATTTCTTTCACAACAAAGACATGACAACAGCCCTCATCAAAATGCTGCACCGTGGAGCCAACCTATGTTTCTCAGAAACAAGGGAGCACAAATGTTGGCCTTCTCATTCACAACAAAGAATTATTTTATGAGACATTTCAGTAAATGAGAGTAGCACATCAAATACCGTTTCTAAAAAGAACAAGAGCAAGTTGCTATGTATTTTTCAGCAATAATTAACTGACCGTCAGCTTTCCAAATGCCACTTACTGTCTTTCATATGACAACAGTTTTACCTCTTGTTTCAATATGCAACAGCCTGACAGAACGCAACTGCAAACAGTTTTCCAGATCATTGTCCTTGGACTCAAATACAAGCTGTATTAATGTTTTTTTCCCCAGTGTTAAATGTTTTTGATAGCTAAGAGAAAGGCTCCATAGTGTAAGAGTTAGTTGCTGGATGAGGGCATCCCACTGTGGGCTGTATTTGGCACTTCTTTCCTATAATGTGAAAGCATGAAACCCATTAGTATAATTGGGATTTACAAGCCTGCACAATGAAGCAAAACTTATAAAAGACCCAAGACAGTGAACATAAGCTATCATCAACGGGGTGAACTTGACGCATAAGCCATAATGCCGCTTCTAGAGCGTTTCTGAAACATGTTCATGAAAAACAAATTTTACGTAATGTTTGGTATTTATATAGTTCATCTGTTTTTTTTGCTTTAATCTCCCACTAGTTTTTCAAAGTAAAAGTGAAAAGCCAAAACAAACAAAGTCATCTTAAAACATGATACAGTCAGACATTAATAAAATAAAACAATCTTTGAAAGGAGAAATTGATGGAATTAAAATTACAGAGAAACAGATATGCAGATTTTCTTCAGTTTTTCTGTTAGCTATTTCAAATGATCAAGCTTATGCAGATGGCACAGTTTGACTAACTTCACTTCCTCTGAACTCCACTTGTGAAAGAAATTTTTTTTAAAGAGTCTGTTTCTTTTAATGCTGCACAAATTGCAATTAAACCTGGTAAATCTAAGCTATAGTCTGGCATTTGTCCACTAAAACTTGGCTTCCCTCATGTCCAAACTGAGTTCAAACATGACTTAACCTGCCTGAAAAGCTGCCCATACTCTGCTGTGTTATTTTAACTGATACTGCCCTTGCAATCTTATCTTAATAAACCATATCCACCTTACATTCATTTACCTTACAAACAAGTCATGCTACCCAACTCAAAAGGAAGGACTGGTATTTACAAATTTTCCTAAAAGTATCTTCAAGCAAAATGAACAGGTCAGCAGAGAGGAAGAATTAATAAATTCAACTGAAGTAGAGATCTACCTTGTTTACATTCTTTCTACCCCTCAGACAGCAATTACAGAAGCAGTGAAACACAAATATAAAATACCTGTTGGGAATGAAACTACAAATATAACTTCTGTCAGAAATTTTCCGAGAATTGACAAAAGTCAATGCTGGCAGTGTATACTGAAGGCACATAGCACATCATAGAACATCAAGCTATGTCAGCTTGACATGATTCAGACTGGGCAGGAAGGGAAAGAAGGAAGTACAGCAGATACTAACCAGACTGGTAAAGAATTAACAGCAGGAAATATGGCCAAAGCCAACTTTATAAACAACAGATCCTATCTAATGAGATTACATTTTTTGTATTTTCTAATCACATTTCCTAATTAGACTGCAAATTTGACCAGAAAAAATACAGTATACTCATGACACATTTAGGCTTTTTAAGGTGTTTATCTTGGCACATTTTGATGAAGAATTCTTTAAAAGAACATCAGTGCTATACACATTCCTATTATTTAAAACCAGATAACTGAGAGAGATGAAATTACAATTATAAATGAGGAGCCATTATCAAGCAGGTACATTTCTACCATAAGTCTCTAGAGGTATAATTTTGTCCCTCTGGCCCTGAACATTTTACAGAGATGTGAAAGACAACATGAAACATTCCTGGTCCCGTCTGTAGGTATTACAAACATTGTGGGAATGCATGGTTATCAGGACGACAGGTGGCAGACACACAAGCACTACTGCCATTGGTAATCTGAGCCCCAGGGAACCACACGAATTTCCGTACGTTCAACCAAAAATTCACACAACAGAGCAATTAAGTCTCTGGAAACAAGGCTTCACAAAGAAGCGGCTCTGAGACTCTTGTTTTCACCTTAGAATGGCCAAAAAATGGTCTTAACATACGTCTGCAGTCAAAAAGGGTTAACAGAATCCCAGGAGATACACAACAGATCCAGGAATCTCTCCTGGCACTGCCACCTACTGCTGCAATTGCCTGCTTTACATCTCTGCCAGTTCTGCTTTGCTAGGCAGTACATTCACTCTACTTTCACCAACATCCAGGCTTTTCTCAGCACACAGAAGCTTTGCTAAAAAGCAGGTAAAAGACTACAAAAGCTCTCTTTTTTCAGAGAAGCCACATCAAATTACAATAAAAAGTATACAACTCGTAATTACACGTTGCTACCTCCCACACAGTAAACAGTACTACAGTTCATATTATTGTCCATGGTCTTCTTGTCTTCAGCTGCCTGTACAGTTAGACCATAACTTATGCAAGATGTGCTTACTGGCACTCAGAAACAGGAAAAATACATTTTCCTCTGTGGCACAGTGACCACCGCTGCTTTACACTTCTCTCTGGTCTCTGTAATTTGGCAAATCCAATGCAGCATTTATCCTTCTTTGCAAAGGCACACACAGCTCCCAAAAGTCAATGATCCAAACTGTTTAAACCTGTCCCAATTATCTGTCCTTCAATTACTATTCATTGATGTGTGTTTCTGAAGTGAAGTGCACATAGTGTTTTTAGGACAGTATAGAGCCAAAGGAAGGGACATGTGGCAGTGAGGGTGAACATCCTCTGAGTTTCAAATCAGGGTCAAGCTAGTCCAACCCTAGCAAGCTCAAAAGCATTTTCCTCAGCTAGCTCAAAAGCATTACCATGCAAGCACGGACACCACATAAAGAAAACTAACTGCTTGAAAATTAACTTTGATTATATTCCCAGGGGATTCTTCTCAACTGCTTGCTCTCTTTCTTATGAGCTTGTTATTTCAATAAATACCATCTGTGGCCTGCTGTAGTTTTCTGTATGCAATGAGATTGTTTTCCACTTTACACTGAACAATATATTAGATTAAAGAAAACAAACAGCAATGCAAAAAACCCAACCACAACTAAAAAGAAAAAAAGTGGATTGCTTCAAGCTGTTCTGATAACAGAAGTACATAAATGAGGACTGTGCTTGTCTTGCATTCTCATGTCAAACACGCCATTTCCACAGATACGTATACCTCATGAGCAGTGGCAATACCAAACAGTCTGAACTGCAGCAAGCAGACTGCCAGCACTCACAGGTACCACCTTCGCCGGTAATCTTCACTCCTCACTACTGCCCACAGCATCAGGATGCTATTCCCAAATAACCCACTTTAAGCTCCACTCCATGCTTCTGCTCCATTCCATTACTCTCAGGCCTGTCTCTTCCAGTTCCTTCCAGAGTTTATCAGACATGGTTCCTGGTTTTTCTTTCCTGTACCCTTATTTCTATGACTAGTAGTTACATAGACAAGTACTTCACTTCAAATTTTCTACTAAGCATCAACTTTAGTTTCAAATGGTACTAAACTAAATTCAATAGAGCCCACTAGATAGCTACATGACTTTCTGCATACAGTTCTCAACAAGACCACACGAGTAACCTGAGTTACACTGAAAATGTTGACATTATACTCTTCAGTAAAACAGTCAGATTGTAAATTCTGCTCCTGAGTGACAGTTGAGCTGTCTAATAATCCTGTAAAAATGGAAACATTATTTAGAAGACTACATTCTTGCTTCGCTATATGCAATAAAATCTGTATCAGCATACTCAAAGATCTAAAGTTGCTTCAAGCATATGAAAACATTCAACATCACACTCTGGGGTTACCCTTTTCTTGACTATGCAGCAAGAGCAAAACTTGGCCCTTAGCTGTGACCGACTTTTGCAAATAATTTTATCAGGTTTTATGGCCCAGAAAATGTTTTGCTTTTAATAAAAATCCATGCTCTTCTCATACTCCAAACCCCCCTGAAGATATTATGCCAGTCTGCTGCTGTGCTGCTAGACCCTGTACAGTAAATTCATGTGCAAAACCAAATTTTTTGCACTTTAACACTGTCTTTAATTTGTATTTCACAACTGGATTGAGTGGGCAGCTACCTGGGCTGGTTGGGCAGGGGAGACAGTTCATGGGAGCCAGAAAACCTGTCAGCGACTGACAAGACACCACTGGCTTCTGCCCTCAGAGGTAGACGAGAAAACACAGCAGGGTCCCCCCCAGCAGCCATCCACTCACCCTGCTGCCCAGCTGTAACTATCAATCCATTCCCAGCCCTGACCCCAGCATCACTTCTCAGCTCTCATGGAAGCAGTTCTATCCGTTTTCCAGACTGAAAAAATTTGCCACAGTTAAGCAGTAAAAAAAACAATGCAGTATATAACCTGGAACTACTCTCTTTTTCCCTGCTGTACCCACAGCATGAAACTGGCCCTCTGAGTAACCTTTGCTCCAGTAACACATAATACAACATGAAGAGCTGTGTCACAAGCCAGCCACTAAGTTTACACTGCTGCAGAACACAGAGCAAATTTCATTCTTTGACATTAGAGTAAAACAGAAAACCAGAGCTGTTCTGCCTCAGCCTCTGTACAAGACAGATCTGGAAGTATTTTCTGTGATGTTGTCCAACACTCATGCAGAGCCAAACAATTAGAATTTCTTCTTGTTCACATCAGATTCACATCTCTCTGTTTTTACTACAGTTGTAGGAGCACAAATTAGCCTTTCAGAGACAAAAAAAAGGCAGGCTAGAGTAAGCACCATGTCTGCTGTCTGACTAAAACCAATGCAAGTCTATGCAGGGAAGACTCCAAGCCAGAAAGTAAATAGTTTGCTGCCTCACATACTTGCTCATCAATTTCTTAAAGTGACAGAAGACGCCAAAAGCCTTTCCAGCCCTAGCAAACTCTTCAGAAAATAATTCTCTTAAGAGTTAATCTGCCTCTTATGCTGCAGAATTTAGCATGCACGTACAGAATGCCCAGGCTTCTCTCTCCACAACTCCAGTGTACTGAGATCATGTAACAAACCAATGTAAGATACATTATCTTACCTCAGCATCAGAAAGTAATGAATTTGAATCCTTCATGAAATCAACACCAAAAAGATACATGATAGTCCTAGAAACTGTAGTACTATTGAGTCTTTTGGACAAAGGCTTAGTGAGTTTGAGGGCACTCTGGGCAGCACCTATAGTCACTCCCAGGTTTCCCTGTTCTTGCTGGCAAGCAAGAATATGGCCCAAGGAGGCACCAACAAAAGATGGTAGGGAGTAATTGAAGCCTATCTAATTACAAAAGTCAGAGGCTATATTTAGAGTAGCTTGTAATCCCCATCATCTCTAAACTCCCTCACTGTATGAGATCTCTGCTAACAACCAGATTTCTCCTACAACCAGACATTTCTGATACTGCCCAAAGGCGCCACACCACTTTGCTGAAGACAAAAAAAGGATGCCACTGTGGGGAAGGGGGTGCCCAGACTACCTCCAAATCCAATACCCTCCTGATTTTTGGACTGGAGAGGTCATGCAAGCAGCTGGCCCCAGCTGCAAGTGGGGATCAGAAGGAGCAACAAAAGACAGAGCCCAGGAAGAACAGTGGAGGGCTGGGACATACCACATATAGTAAGTGTGACAGTCACACCTAAAAGCTGCTATTACACTGAAGAATTGCACTCACAAAGCAACACAACATCAGTGTGTCATCCATGAAGGGACAAACGGGGTCTTAAGACAAAGTTATGTGAAGACAGAGATGTTAATTTGCTTCAGACATCATATATCCTAACATATGACTAAAGGATACAAAATACCATCGCAACTACAGTAAAGCAAAACGAAAATTTCAAGAGAACCTTTTTCATGTTTCATTTCAGTAAAAACAATTACAATGGACTCGTGTTCTTTAGTGCATCCTGCCTGAATGATGCAGTAACCCTCACTGCTCTGCTCAGAAATTGTTCTTTCAAATTAAAATTGGCCAAGAAGACACAATACATTCACTCTTCCCCAGAGTTCGCCACTGACAGCAGACAGGATTGAAATGTATTTACATCAGTAGGCTCATCTCAGAACAGGTCAAAGAAAGGTGTCATAAAAACATCCAAAGCCCTGTCTGGAACTCCTCCTTCCTTTCACTGCATCAAATGCCAATGCGCTTGCTCTTGTGGGCATTGCACATTTCACATACCAATGTACTGAGATGCTCTCTCCTGCTTTTCTGAGCTACACTATCCAGTAACTTATCCTTGGTTCCCCTGAAGGAAAGAGACTGCACAAAATTGTGAGGAGAGAATGATATTAGATCAGGTCCAGAGTAGAGAGTCCTCATGCAGATACTGTATTCAAAACTCATTTTTTTTTTCTCTTGTTGTATACCTGTGGTGATCAGTAGAGAAACACTTACAGAGAAATGCCTCAGAGGGCAAGGCAGAGAGGCCACCCTGAAATAAACCATTTGTAATTACGCTTTTTGCCCACAACTTTTTCTGTCCCAAACAGCATGAAAGAGGTTAACGCTGTGACAGACTCCCCAGCTGCAAACCTGAGTTATACTGCTGCAAAATGCTTCCTGACACAAGCCCTACAGCAACATTGCTGTGCTCACCCTCCCTTAGACACATACTGCACTGCCTCAGCATCGGTGTATAACAGTTCCCAGACAACTGAACTTTATGGCTGTCAAGATATTTTCTTCACAACCAACTGCATGAACAACACCCTTTTTCTTTTTATCCCCTTTTCTTCAAGTTCTGTTTCTCCTTTACTTCCTGTCTCGTCTATTTTCCTGTATCACCCACAAGTGTGTTAGTTTAACGCCTATTAGGTATCTCACTTGGTTAACAAGCTATTGGGTATTGGCAGTGCTATACTTAGGAAAAGTGCTGGTTCTAACTATTTGTATCAATTGCATTATCTGGACCTATACAAATATAGGTACATTGTGCCCTGGAGAATTACCTTCACTTTAGTCTTTATATCCTTACAAGAAAGATAAGGTTGAAGTGAACAAAAGCCACTTGTGAAGGACACAAGATTCACATTTCAGAGTAGTGCGGAAAGGGGTGCCTTGACTTCTTGAAATCTCACCTTCAGATAGGTCCAAGTATGCCTAAACCACCTCCCACAGTTACCTTATCTCTTATGCTCCAATTTCAAACTCTATTTACTTTTCCTAGGTTTTCCAGATCTTCCCAAGAATGTCAGCCTGCTTGTTTCAAGAAGAGACTGGGAATCCTCACAAACCACTCTGGTCTCTGCATTTAAAATAGTACAGAGGCAGCTAGAAACAGGACACAGCGGGAAACCCTAAATCCACAGATCCAGTTGCCAGTTCTCCCTTGCAAAAATTGCATATAGGAAGGGCAGGACTGGCTCAGACCAACATCTCTTAGCCTCCAAACCTATTGCCCAAAACCACTGAATGGAGACACCTGGAGAATAGTAAAATAAGATGTGATACTTCCCACAAATTCTTTCTCAAGCTGAGTGATGCTAAATGCCTGCTGTATTCTAAATGAACCTTTAGTTATGTTTTCCCATATTATTCTAATCTCTGCCTGAATCCTAGGACTTATTTTTCTTCCAAATTAACATCTTGGTAGTAATAAACGACAAACCCCCCACAAACTATAAAGCAAACATATTCAAGTCATGGTCTTACACTTCTAAGAGATGAGCTTTTAAAAGTAGACATCTCTATTATTTGTTAAATTCATGACTCCACACTGGGACACTTGAATTTGCTAATCTACAACTTCAAGTCTAACATTACCCATTTTAATGATACAACATCCCAGTCCCTCCCGTATTGATACTTGTTAGATTTGTGCCTTGAGCAAAGTTTATCACTCATTACTTATTCTTGTCCACAAGCCCCAAAGAAAATTTTAAATAAAAGCAGCCCCAGAACAGAGACTTAACAAACTACACGAACAGTCTTACTTCTCCCAGTAACAGTACTGAACTGCAACCTGAAATCCCAAGAAACAGTGCTCTGAACTGCAGAGCTATGGTTATCCATGATCTGTCCCAAAAACCAGGAGCAAATGCTACACACAAATACACACATAATCATCTTGCCACATAACTATCACTAGTCCACTTACCAGGATGCAACCAAGTGGGTAGAAAGAATGATAGGCAATTCCCAAATGTCCAGCATCACTCCTATCAATTGTGTCACAGTGGCCCTTCGCCAGTGGTATGTGTACCATGCAAGTATAACCTGATTTAACTCTACAGTGGACAAATGACAGTGAAGAATGCCACTCAGTTCTCTGTGGCATTGCTACAGAGAACTGATCTAGATAAACAGCTCAGGTTAATGAACAGGTTAAACTCCTAAAGAGATCTTGTCTTGTAATCAGGTGAAAAAAAAGAAAAAAAGAGATACTCGAAGCACACTGGCTGAAGTTTAGGGGGTTAGGGGAGGGGGTGGGTTAGTGAAGGTTTTCTGTTTTAATTTTTTTGGGTTTGATTTCTTTTTTAAATCAGATCAATCTATTCTCTGGACTTGTACACAAAAATAGCCTGTATGAGGGCTAAGAGCCTGGAATGCCAGTGGCAGACTGACAATTCACAAATTCCTACACTTCACAGAAGTCTGTGCACTGTGAGAATCTGAGCTACTACACCTTATGTGCTTTTCTGATTTGGACTTTTAATTCCCCCAACATTTATCCACTTACAGACTCTGTACACCACTGTATCTCTATGTTCTGCAACTTCAGTCTTCACACCACAGTGTCTGGATGAATAATGACTTTCTGTGAAAGTACTGGATGGGACTTTGTAGGTGAAATAACAGAAATTTTTACCAATGGGGAAACACAGAACATTTGTCAAAGGATGAAAAATGCAACTCAGTTTGGCTAGCTTCAGCCTCCATAAAGGAGCTTGACATAAACAAACTTGTCTGGTTTATATTTTAAAATACCTAATTGTCATTCAGCTCTTTACAGAACACATTTCTTGTGAAGTGTTATGATAATCAACTTAACTAGAAATAGTACCATATAAAGCAACATTCACAGCCGTAACATGAAGAGACTATGCCAAAAGCTACTCCGCTGTCTTGCCAGAAGATGACGTGTCCTAATTATGAGAAAATGGCCAAAAGGATAACACAACTAGGTTGCAGATAATATTCCTTTCTAATGACCAGAGCAATTCAGAGCACTGCTACAAAATAAATTTGACAGCCGAAAGCCTCACCTGGTTAAATCAGTGTAGCTGATGATCTGGCATGATACTTAATTAATTTAAGGTCTATTACTTCTTTTTTATCTTACTAAAATATTCATATTTAACATTACACACTTTCAATAGGCAGTTACCACTTTTCCTGGAAGACAATGATTACTACAGCTGGCAGGGGTTTTGTGGTTAGTTGTAGCTAATTTATGGTCTCCAGTTTCATTCCCTCCTTAGGTTTGGATTGCCTTTCACAGGAACAGTAATGGTCATTTAGCTTTACAACTCTCCTTGGCATGTCTCCCTTGAACTGCTACTACTCTTAGACTTTAGATCTCCTCTCCAAAGCCAAGTGAAATCCATTTCCTGATTTGAAAGAGAACACTTAAGTGGATAAACAAGTGGCATGCTGTCTCTGTAGCTTAGCTAGCAATAAAATAAGAAACATGCAGTTCTTAGTGTAAGGAGAAACCTGTACTTTTCTAATTTATCCCTTTTTTTCTGACTGCTGGGATTGGGGTCCTACTTTGAAGAAACTGCAGTAGCTTCTGCTGTGCATTTTGATGAAAAAAGGTTATATGCACCTGTCATTTTTTGACAAGCGTATGCTACAAGCTGTAATTTAACTAGACTATATAAGAATACAACAAAACTCCTCAGCAAATATTGAGCCATTCTGGACTGACATAATGTAAAAATCTGTCCAGGAAAGAAACACAGCTTCTCCCTTTGATTATGAGTTACTAGGAAAAAGACAACAGCTGTTGTAAAATATGAAGGTAATGCGTTTCAAACACTTTGGTGTCGTGTACAGACAGGGCAGAGACAGTTTAATGAACATTAAGATCTGCTGAGGCTGTCTGAGCATAAAGAGCAACAAAGGACTTCCAGATTTCATATGGAAAATAAAGCCAGAAAGAATGTATTTTTAAAACAGTTGCTCATGCCTCATGGCAGCAACAGCAGTCAATTCTTGTTTTCCATTCCATGCGCAACTTTTAAGAGAAGGGCACCTATATTAACAAAGAGATACACCAAAAATATTCTGGGCTGGTGAAAACCCATTACACATCCTATGTTTTAACAACACAGCAATTGCCAGATCAGATTAAAATAAAGAGCCTTTCAACTCAGTAACCTTAATCAGCAGACAAGAGCAGGTTCTTATGGAAAGGCTGCAAGAACAGTACAAAGATAAAAGGACACAATCACTGACCTCCAGATGTTCTGGCAACCTTCCAGTGAGGGATGTCTTGAGTTAAAGGCCGCTTTCTCATCACTTTGCTGGAATTCTTCTCCATCAGTTGCTCGTTTCATCCCTTTACTTCCCTGCCATTTGAGATATCTCACTGTACAAATTTAGCCACCTTCTATGGTGAATTTTAACAATAGATTGTATCTCACAGTTAGTAACTCAGGAATTTTATAGTAACTCCTTTGCAAAAGCACCTTGTTTGTTTTGGGTTTTTTGTTTTTCTTTTTTTTGTGCGCGCGCGCGCGTGTGTGTGTGTGTGTGTGTGTGTGTTTATTAATAATGAAGCTTCTCTGCTATGGCTTTGTCTCATTCAACCAGTTTCCTCATATTTACATTCCAATTAAAAATTAGTTTACAGTCTATTGTACAGGATATAACAAAACTCTAAGAAGCTACTCAGGAGAGCAAGGACAACAGAGAACCAATGAACTTCAGAAAACTCCTGAGACTGAGCAGCTGGACAAGAAGGAATGAAAATGTAATTCAGTGCAGAATACTGAAAATTGATAAATCATTACACGATGAAGAAGAAAAGGCAGCAGATGGGCTCTCACCTATCTGCTACTGTGCAAAAACAAGAACCTGTTTTCATGGCGAAAAAAATTAGAACTATGTAAAAATCCAATTTCAACAACTGTCCAAGAAAAGTTGTCAAGTACTTGGAATTAGCAAGAAACAAAAAAGTAATTAAGAATACACTATGCCACTGAGGAAACCTTCTCAAACACTTCGATCAGTGTTTGACTGTTCATTGCCATCCTTCAAAACAATACCTTCAGGAAACAACCAATCAAACTGACAAAAAGCTAGAATATTAATTCATCAACAGATTTTCATCAAGAAATTTGACCTAGATTGAAAACAGAAGTAAGGATGAACAAAGGGGAGACGTCCTACTGCCATGTTCTTACTCTTCTCTAGATATTTACTTAGCCATTTCTGGACAGAGTTTGCTTGATAAAACACACATTCACGCCATTCACAGTCTCCATTCTTATGATTTTGACCAGATTTGGCTAGGTGAGTCCTAGACTGCTCATGACTGTTTTAAATAAGGAAACAGAGGAGATAGTCAAGATTGGACTGAGCATTTAGAATTGCCTTTGTGTCACATATATACATTTAAAAATGGGAGGGACAGAGTGAAATTTGAAGGAAAGAAAATTTCAAACCAAAACTTGTGTCTGCATGAGCCCTCACTCTGAGTTCCAGCCACAATGGATTTAGACCCACTTTTGGGATTTCCATGCATCAACAAGCAGTTTATTAGGGACTTGCTGTTTGCCCTGAGAATTGAAACACACAATGAATGCGTATAAACACAGGCACTATTTAGCCGAGACAACCAGATTTTGCTCGACTACTTATTTAATTATTACGCTTGCAATTTCAGATGAGTCCTTCTCCAGAGCACACTCTGGAGCCAGTGTGTATATAAAGCATGTAAATATACCAGACTAAGTCACTAAATACTTGAATTCTGTTGCAATTTACAAATGGGTTTGGAAAGCCTATTGTTAAGCACCAGTTTCTCAAACAAACAAACAATTTTTTGGCCATAGCCTGGTAACACCCAATACATACAACAGCACAGAAGCCTTCTCAGCACACTGCATAGTTCTTAACCCAAGAGCTTTAGCTGCAGTCTAAGTGACAGATCTACATATGTGTATACAAATTTGCGCATGTCTATGTCTGATATATGTGTATATGTAACCATGTCATGATGCTGGTATTGTTCAGACACTGCAGCTGCTCCTCCCTGACAGACAAAGAGAATTTAAGAGGCAGGACCTGATCTTCAGGCTGCTGTTTTTCAGCTGGTGTCAGAAGCCAGGCTCACATGGCTGCTGTAAAAGCACCACTAGCACTTATATCCTCTAACTGCAAGCAGCAGACAAAGACATTTGGGTCTGTTATTACTATCACCCACTGCTGTTCACCACCAAACAACATGCTAGTGTTTGTCTGCTCAGAACAGAGGCAAGACAGGCTTTTCTTGGTAATTTCCTTTTCTTTGAAGAGCTAGGAAATAAGGCATGCAGTTGGCAAGATCTGTCCCTATTAATGTCACATTATATGCATCACTGACAGGGTATGTAGAAAAGCTTCAGTTCTTCCCCTCTCTTCAGCTCATTATTAATGATTACATACACAGTATGTGCTGTGATAGGCAGCAGGTACAGTGCGCTATTAATATGGCAACCAGTGCAAACAATTTTATTTACTTATGAGCTGGACCATTCCTTTCAACATCATGAAAACGGATTTAAGAAAAAAAAATTCTGTGAACAGTAGAACTGTCGAAGCTTTGTTCCCCCACAGATTTAGCTCTCCCATGTGCTCCATTTTCTCACTTAAAGTCATTTTCTCCAGTCTCTCCTGAATCATCCAGCACTCCTCACCATGAGCAGGGCCATGGGTAGCACCGCCCCCTGTTCAGTAACATCTCACAGCTGTGCTCGGCTACTGGTCACCCTGCATGTGTACACTCACCGTTTCACTGATCAAAACTTCCCACTTTTATCTGTAAAATTCATAAGAACTTAATGGCTTTGATACCTCCATTTCTCTTTCAGATTGGGCTGAATTTGGCCAACAACTTCCAAAGATACTAGAAGAAACAAAGAACAGACCATATTACAAACCTCACATTTTTAAGAATCAAGGCAACATAGATGTTATGCATATTTTTTACTTCTGTGTCCTCAGCTTTTAGACTGAAGTCACAATCTCACAGTTTTCTCTCAGTAATCATGCACTTTTTGTAAAAAAACACCACCATCATGAAATCATGCGTGAAAACTTTCAGAAAAAAAAATTTACAAAAATAAACACACACACACACACACACATAGT
>VXBX01005250.1:0-118713 GCA_013400415.1 Scytalopus superciliaris | reverse complement strand
TTTTTTTTTTTTTTTAAGGATCTGGTCTTCATGTTGTCGTGCAAACCTACAGCACTTGAAATTGCTTGTTGCAAATGAGAAGAAAGTGTTCTTCTGAGAAAAAAAAATAGTGATTAAAATGTTATTCATGTGTGCCTAATGTCTGTCTGCCTTGGCTGCTGACATAAAGAAACCTGTTTTTCTGGTCATTTATCATACATCTACATGGATTTGCTTATGAGCTCATTCTTTGTGAGGCGTTGTGGAAACTTACATAGGAATGTTAAACTGCTTGAAATATTTTGATTAAAATACTCAGTGCCACTGAATATAGACTTTTAACCAGCAGACTGTTGTCTTGGGGGAGGGGAGGGTTTTTTTGGCGGAATGGGGAGGGAGCAGCAAGGGAGAAGAGTTTGTGGGGGAGTTGCATGAAAAAGCAGAGGAAGGGAGGATGGCAAATGGACAGTGTTAGAAGAGCTTGGAAAAAACTCCTGTGGCTTCATTGTCTCTTTAAAGCCAGAGAACACAAAGACAAATGCAGTTCAGCCTTTCTCCCATGATGGAAAATGTAAACCGTTGACACAGCTCCCATGTTTAACTTGTTTAATTCTCATTTTAAATTCAGTACTATACCAGCCGTGTGAACTCTGAAGATTTCTTTAGTAATCCATTTTGTAGTTCCGAATCAAAAACAAAGTGAAAAGGTCTGACACAATTTGCTTTTATTTTTAGGCAAATCAACCCTGGTCATAGTTAATAAGGGGATTACAACCCAGACTAGGTCTTTACAGATGTAATGTAAATCAAGGGCAGAGTATAAAGAAACTGATCCCTTTTGATTGAAGTATGGTAAAAAGGCATAGAGAAACTAGCAGCAGTAATCTGATTGTATGGCAATAAAACCACCATTTTCTGTCTTTCAGATAAAAATAATGTGGTAAATCCATGCAGTTCATAAGATGTAAAGGCAGATAAAGGGTGATGCCATGGCAACATATAGATTAGCTTGATGCTAGAAATGACACGTCTCTGAAAGGGGTGTTATAAACGAAGGGCCTTGCTCCGGGCTGTAAGGTATTATGTGAGAGCCGCACAAAACTTGGGGGCCGGGATTAGGAAGTATGAAAGGCCTACTTGTGGCTTGGGGTGGTTGGAGCCGTGAAGAAAAGCTGCTCAGTTCTTGCTCATTGGTGGTGTATAATATGGTAAAGATAGATTTCATTTACTGCTTTTTTGCCGAGATGGGGGCTGATTAAAACTCGAGATGGCTGCAATTGTGAGGTGTGGAAGGTTTTCCTTTTTAACTCCTGCCCTAGCAGCAGCCTTTCTGAAGAACTGGCTGTGCTTGGGGTTTGTTGCCTTAATCTATTTGGGCTTCGGGCAGGAGCATGCTGGCAAGACACAGACAGCAGAGGGGATAGGTAGGACTGGGGTTATCTGGAAAGAAAACAGAGGCCTTTTGATTTCAGCTGTGTTTCAGTCTGTGGTCTCCATCTCACACTCCATGGGAGCAGCAAAGATAAACATGCTGCATTGTCTGTGCCTTGGCCAGGTGATACTTCAGCATCTCTTGTGTTTCCCGTCCTGCAAAAATATAAAAGAAAAAAACAACCAAACAAAAAAACCACCACAAACAAACCAGCATCCATTCCTATTTGCCAGTCAAGCTGCAGATAACCAAATGTATTTGGCTCAGTCTCTAGGCGGTGTTTATTTTCGAAAGGCAGGCAGAAATCTAGAAATGAATGAGATAAGCATCTGCCTCCCCCCCAGTTTACCATCACTAAGGATGAGTTTGCTGTCCGCTGGAGTTCAGCCGGCAGACAATTTAGCCATTGTTTTGTCATTTACTTTAAGCAATCTGCAGCTGTAAAGGTAGTAAAATACCTCTCCTAGTGCAGCCACTTGGATTTGTTTTTTCTTGCCTTTTCTTTTAAAGAGCCTTCTAAACAGTTAATACCTGCTTTTCTACCCAGCTGACAACTCTGAACACCCACAATTCAAAATCAGCATTACACTGCAAATCAGGGGTACGATTCAAATGAGAAATACTTACTTTATTGCCTGCTCATTTTTCTGCTAAGGGGGGAAGGCAAGCACTCAGCATTTGTTAGGCACAGTCTAGACACAGGGGGAAAAAACACCGAAGCCTACAATAACAGTTGTGTCTTTCTTTAGTGGGAGTGAGCCTGGGATGAGCTCGGCAAAATGGAATTCATGCTGTTTGCTTGGCAGTGGCTCGGACACTTTTAAAGCGGGTTGGTGTGTTGGTGGGTTTGGGTTTTTATATTTTTTTCCCCTCCAGTTTTTTAATACAAAGATGTTAATTACATGCTTGAGCTTATCATTCTTATCCCATAACATGCTAGAAATCTTCACAATTCTGGGTGAAAAGGGAACTCCAGACCCCAAATGGTCTAGCTTCTGATACTGATGTCATTGAGCAAATGAAAAATAAACGAGTACATATAGGGAGCCAGAGCGATTGGCAGAATATAGGGGGCCTGAAGTGCTCAGATAGGTTTCCTGTCTTGTAACTTAACCTTCACAAATCTATATCAAAAGATCCAATTCATTTGCTGAAATTCTCCAAAGCGCAGGGGCACCCTCATCTAATTTACAGGCCGGTCACATCCAAGCACCTTGCATTCTGCATTTGACAATGATTGCTAATGGGCCATTCAACTAAAGTATTTGCTTGTTAACAGGGAACAGAGCATGATAAATGTCCAGCAAGCTTGCGGCCTCCTTCAGCTTTTCAAATGCAGACTGGTGCATATTTATGGCAGGCAAATGACAAAGAGAGAAGCTGAATTACTCTGGCCTTATGCTTTCTGTTCGAACGAGGGTTAAAGTAATTAAAGAAATAATGCAAAAACCGATGTCCTTTGTTTGCCCACCATTATCCAACGTTTAGCTTTCGAACCTGCCTGTCATGTCACATTTCAGAAATGTCCCAGATAAGGCGGATAGGTTGGGCAGGGCACAGAGAGAAGTGGGAAATCCTCTATGGAGAGCATCTCGGGCAGCGCACCCCATCTCTGCTTCTGCACACACAGTCCTTCCCCTCCAGGTTCCCCTCTCCTGAAGGAGTTTTCACTGATACAAACCCGAAGATGTATTTAAAACACAGAGGTTTTACAATATGCACTCCTGTTCCCTAACTGGGGAAAAAAGCCCAACACAGAACCGTGGAGAGGCTTTGAGAAAACAAGTACACTGAGCTCAGTATGTTTCTGAGATCCAAGTATGAAAACAAAATGGCAGAACTAAAAACAGTTTTGCATTGCTCCTCCGCCCCCAGATAGATCTCACGACCTGACATGATAAAGCACACACACACAAGCTTCCTAAACTGGAAGTCTTCGATGGCATTTTGAATTATCTGGGGTTTTTTTTCTTACCATTTTTGTCCTTGTACCATCATGTTTAATCTTAGTCTGATTTTAAGAAGCCTTTGAGCAGATTTAAACGCAGAATTACAATAAATAATTTTAAATTTCATATTCGAAAATCTCATTTTGTATTTGTAGTTGCAAGTAGATAAAGATGTTCAAAGCTTCTGTCTAGCTCCTGTTAAACTCCATGAAAATACCTCCTGTGATTTCAATGAGTGCTGCAAGTCTTGCAAGCCTGCAAGGGCTTTGCATTATAATTGTTTTTTCATTGTAGGCAAAATTTAAATTTTCTTATAATGAACGAAATCTATCATTTTAGTCTAGGAGAGTGAACATCCAGATTTTTTTTTTTTTCCCTGTTAACTGTGATGCACAGAACTTTCCTTTGATGTGATTATATACATTGTCAGAGACAGCAAATAAGGGCAGGACCTCTATCTTTTTTGGCAATCCTGGCCAGCCAACACCCAGTGTTTATTGCGGTATCAGCATGATAATTATAGTGCAGCTGATTTAAACTTTGATGTAATAGTCTATGCTTTCTTCTGGTTTTAAACATAAGTTCCAAGCCAAAAAAGATAAAGGCTGGTAGAGGATTATGTTGCTAGGTGAATCATTACTGATGTATGGCATATACATAACTATAAGATGGGTTTCCTACCTATAGTGTTCTTTTTAAATGTCTCATGGTTGATGGCTAAAATAGGATTTACAAAACTTTATTTAGTGGGATTAGAGCTTTGTATACTTTAAAGCGTAATCAAGTTTTTACATGTGTCAGTGGAAGATGGGAAATTATTTGGCTTGTCTTACATAGAATAGGTTAGATGGTGGAGTGATAATGTTAGGCTAAAAATCTGTGATGCTGCAAATTGCTTCTCAATGTTTGTTAGCTTTTTTTGAATTGTGCATTTATTTAGGTACCCAGACTAGGGAACAGCGGTGGGAAAGGTGAACGCTGCACTGTAAAGGGAAGTGCGTTTTAAAGATAATAAGAGGGATTTGAAATTTTATTATTATTATTGTTAGTTAAAGCCCAGTCTCACTTGAATGCTATTTTATTTTGGATTGGGAGTTCTGCCAGACTGCAGCCTGTCAAAGCTAAGAAGACTCAAATCAAGTCCAGGCCTATTTCTGCAGCAAACGGGATTCCTGGCTCCTTGCCTATGGATTCATTCAGGAAGACCCATCTGGCTTTTGGTGTTCTGCAAGTTTGAAGCAGTTTGTTTAAGGAACCTATGCAGTGAGCACTAGTGGAAGCACACATAACTGTGCTTCTTCTGACTCTTCGGGTGGTGCATCGTTTCGCAGTTTCATTTTTGCTTGGTGCTTGCCATCTGCTTACCTACTGCCTGAGCAGCAGTTGGTTTCTATACCTGACTGGATAAAAGTGTAAATTTGGAGTCGGGAACATCTTGACTCCTTTTGAGGATTTGCAGCTCTGTAGCATTCTCTGTCCACACTTCAGTTGCTTTCTTCATGTTTAATTAATTTCAGTTTAATTCAGAAGCAGTCTAGCTTAATCACCGCACAATACTTGACCTTAAGGTTTTTGGGGTGTTTCTTTTTCCAGGGTATTTCCAAGCTATGTAGATGAGCTGAACAGAGGAAGTCACATTGGCAGACAATATTTCACACAGTCTGTGTGAAAAGTATTTTAAAAGATGATTTTTAGTGGTAATCATTGTTCTTTCTATCAGACAGGTTTTAGGCACTTTTTGAAGAAAACCAAAAGCCCAGTCTTCTTAAATGTTTAGCTTACTATAGTCTTTTCCGTTCTATGGATCAGTGTGTGTGACACCAAGGCAAACAGGACTGCACTGTGCTCCTAGGCCCTGACTTGGGAAACTGTTCTTATTCAGAAAAGCTCATGCTGAGCATGTGCTGAATGCTGAATATTTTTGCTGAAGCGGGACGAATTTGAGCATGAGCTGTCTTGAACCAAGGCCAAAGTGAAGAGGTTTTTTGGGCTTGGACAAATACAGATCTCTCTGAAGCTTCACTGCTCTTAAGTATCAGAAAATTATGTCAGAAGCTACAGCCCCGTCCGCATTTGGAAAGAGATGTGTAGCTTACCAGTAGTCAGTGTAGCTTACCAGTAGTGATCCCTTGTGCCAGCTGGGAGCTCGAATGGGTACATCAGCCGTGCGTTTGGGAGTCTGGCTGCACCGATAGCTCTGCTGGAAATGAGTTTTCTGTGCTTTTTTTTTTGCTCACCATTTGGTGTATTGCCAGCAGCATGTTTCCATTGACAACTGATCACTGGGGATGACCTGGCTGTTCCCAAGAGCTCCTGTTTTCCCCTGAGAGAGAACCCAGTGAGCAAGGGGTGCACAGGCTGAGCCTCTCTGGTGGTAGAGACTGAATGAAACATCAGTCTCATGAGTGCAGGGCAGTGGGTTAAAACTGAGTGGATCTCCTGTTGTCCCCAGTTTTCTGCTGAACCCCTCTGACAGACTCTTCCATCTGGGGCAAGGACGTCAGTCGTATGTTTAATGCCCTTCTGGATGTTTACACATTATTTTTAAACTATTCCAGTGTCACTGTAACTTCTTTTGAGAGGCTCAGACCCACAGTGGGACAAAAGCTGGTTCATGGTAGGTCAGATATTGCTACTGTCTTGAAGGTGGCAGTGGCCACCCAGTTTATTCTGCTTCTGCAAGTCTGTCAAACTTTGGAGAAGCTGGTACACAATGTAAGAACATAGGTTCTTCATGCTTGCAAGTGACTGAATCTGGCGTTTAATGTGAGAAACAAGTGCAGACTGATTGCAGATCTCCCATTTGGGTTTTTGCTCAGGGTCATTTTCTCCTCGGCATAACAATGGTTTGCCAAAATAGGTTGGTTTGTTATACAAGTCTGCTATTGATTTGGCATAACTTTTCCTGAAAATTGTGAGTTAACAGTTTCTACTTCCGATGTTTACTTATGCAGGCAAATGGTATGCAATAATATATTTTCTAACAACTGCAAAGCAGCTGAGATTTTTTTCTTTGAATGTGACATACAATCACCGATTATTAATGTCTCTTCAACTAACAAGACATTCCCCTCCCTCTTTTATAGACTTTGCTTGGAGCATGTCTTGAAACAAGACTGTACAGGTGTGAACAAACTAGTTAAGAGAAGGAAGACTGCAAACTTTGGTTGGCATTCTTACATTCTGGCTGACATAAGACATTTGTTTCTCTAACAGGAATGGTGGAGAGGAGCACAGAATAGCACAGCAATAGAACAATCTGGTTTGCACTTTTTGAAAAGTAGTTCTTTGGCAAATGCCAGCTGCTCGCTGTTAGCTTTCTAAAAGCAAAGACTTTAGTAACTTGTGGAAGAAACACACATGGTTTAGTTTGACTTTCCATTCCATGAAAACTACTGCTCTGCGTCTTTTCAATAAAGCACCATCTCTCTTGGGTTTGGCACACCCTGCCTCTGTGAGCACAAGTCAAATAGAGCAGTGGGTTTGTGTTACGCTGAATTTATGGCACAGGTTTTTTTTATTTTATATTCTTTTTTATTTTTTCCAAAATTCAAACCATAGAAATACCTGATTATCTTTGCTGTGAGAGCAAAGAACTACTTTAATATTCCCAGTAGCATATTTTGAACAACAATTCTTTAATTAAAACAACATTGGTCTCTTCCTGTATTTCATGGCTAGCAAATGAGAGAAAACACCAGTGTTAATATCAAAGGGAGTCAGTTTTCATTACAGTAATGGTTCAATTGTGCAATGCTGTAGGCAGTGAAATTTAATATTATTGTGACTTGTATTGTAATTGCAGGATGACAGAGAAAAATGGATTAAGTTTAAATATAAGTGTACACTGCAGCACATGGACTTTGTCAGATGGAAGCTGAGGCTTGGGACAGGATGGGTCCCCCTCTGGCTCTGTCATAATGAATTAGTATTTTGTAAATAACTGGCCACTGGACTATAGATTTATTACCATTCGCAGATCTATGTGGACATGCACAGACATACATTGATTCTGTACCGACTGTAATTGCAGTGTGGAGTTGCAGAACTGGTTTATGCCTGTAGGCTTGCAGGGTATTTGAATGTCTAGGCTTCTTGTCTTCACCTTTCATGAAAATATTCTTGCCTGCCAGTTTGTGAAGTTTTCTTCTGAAGGATACACCCATCCTTTCAGTTCAGGCATTGCTAACACATGAATGGCCTCAGACTGGAAGGCCCTTTGTCATCTTGAAGAATAAATTAAATTCAAGTTGCAGATGATCTTTGCTTTAGAAAGTTGTGTTAGAGAGACAGCTAGTGTTAATGAGCAATATCCCCCTCTTTTCCAGTTGCCTATATACATGCAGATTACAGTGGAAGACAGTAATTTAAACCATCCATTACTGATCTCTTGCATGGAAGATTAAGGACGATCAGAGCTAGATGTTTGCAGGGTAGGCAATTGGAAGATGTCCCCAGAGCAGTCTGATAGTGTACTAGTGACTAAACATGATGCCCATCGTTTTACCCTGTATCTTCACAGTGTTTCTCAGACGTGTTCGTGTTGAAACCTGTTCTAATGTTAGAGTGCAAAAGGGGGCAGTAAAGTGCTATCCAAAAAAATGTTTATTTTTATGGGTGTTTTTTGTGGCAAAAGTTGCTTTTCTCAATAGGTTTATAATCTTTCCTATTAAAGTAATGATCCCATGAATATCCTCTGTTTGAAAGGCTTACAAATGTTATCAATGTCATTAAGTGTCGTGGGAATAATGTTTGTATTTCCATGTACTTCTGTCCTTTAATGGAGGCCTGAAACATGCTACATATTTGGAAGGAATTGGAGGCAGGAAGCTTCCCTCAGATATATTTAGGACATAGCTATATGAAGCACTTCTGAAAGAATTCCAACTTTGCTAATCACGTCTGATTCTCATGTTGTGCATTACTAGTGCCACGTTTCTGGAAAAAAAACAAAACGAAAAGAATGCTGAGGCTAGGGGTTTCTGCTTGAAGTACTAAAGTGTGTAGTGGTGGCATGGGTCAAGAGTTGGGCACTCATCCAGGCCCGCATGCATCATTTGTCAAGAGGTAACTAGAAAGAGCAACTAATTACAATGCACCTACTGAGTGTTTTTTCTTTCAGAAATTCCTCAGAATAAGCCATTTATACAGACTGGCTGTTACTCTCCACGGAAGCCACTTGCAGTTTTTAAACTCCACGTAGAAAGCACATTTTTGCTGAAATTAAATAAAAAGGAGAATGCGCCTGTGTGTTTCCATGCTTCTACATCAGAGCAAGGGAGCAATGATTCCCTGTTTGGTGAAGCTGAGTAAGTCCAGCACTGTTGTGAGGTTCATATTTCTGTAAATGCTGATGAAATGTTAATATAATACACTTTAAAATAGAACACTGGTCACAGCCATCCTTTTTTTTTTTTTTTTCCTTTTTGTCTTAGTTAGAAAACTGTCCTGAAGCACATTAGTGGTTCTTTTTTGTGGTAACAGGAATTGATTTAGTAAATGGATCAGAATTCTCTAGTGCTTTAAGTACTTTTAGCAGAGCAGTAATTGCTTTCTGCACATAATACAGAAACTTAATTGCTTTTAATAGTGCCTTATGTGGAGGTCATGTATGAAAACTGAATATAAAATCTATATTTTTTTTTTTTAAAAGTCTTTAATCAACTTTAGTAAAAAATTGGATTGTACCTCTTTTCAGCATTCAACCCTTACCCTTGTGGTAAATATTCTGAGCCAAGTTGTATGTTCTTCTGCAAAAGACATATTGTACAGGAAAAGGCAGATAGGTATTTGCTCTCAGTTGTTTTTTTTTTAAAGCAGGGGAAAACATGCTTAACTTTTATGGGAGAGAAAACAGGCATTCGATTTTGCACTCTGGATTTACGTTGGGGGTGGAGGGGTAAAACACAAGTTGGTCTGAAGGTTTTAGTTATGTAAGTAGATTTTTGCTTTGTTCCATGGGGGAGACCAAAGCAGCAAGGGAAGGGGCAGTTTTCCAGCAAAACTAAACCATTTCTCGCAGGCAGAGATGACACCCAGTTGAAACTGATACACTGTCTAACAGCAAAACCCTTGTGGCAGCTGCAGACTGTGTGGCTGAAGGCAGGATGCTGCCTCTGCCCAGCAGGGTGGGCTGGGAAACGGGTCCTGGTGTCTCTGTGTCCATGGTCAGTCCAAGATGTCATAATCCCAGCCTGAGATGATATGATTCCATGAATAGGGAATTGCAAAGTCACCTACCTCTGCTAGAACCCAGGACTGGGATAGTGCTGAAGGGAGAGTCTGCAGCATCTTCTTTGGTTTACTTATGTTTTCTACAGAACAAGATCACATCTGTAACCTTGAACATCATGGCTTTTAAGGAATCAGCTTTTCCCTTTGAGTGTCTCCAATAAGATATGTTTGGTGCCAGGTTGCAGGTGACCTTCCATATACATGAACTGTGAAAGGGCTATGCTTCTTGCCAAGTGTCATGTCTTAGCTGCAGGTTTTGTGCTCTCTCAAGTGCAGGACACATTTAGAATTGTGACCATTCTAAGCTGAGTGGAGTGAAAAAGTGTCTGTATCTCTGGAACAGCACTAGTTTTAAGATTTATTTGTTGAAGGAAGCTCATGACCAGATAGGCCATTTTCTGATGTGTTTGAACAGGTATGGTGTCTGTGGGTTTTTCTCTAGAGTAGAAGCTATGTGCCTTTAGAACTCTGATGTGATGGTACAGTTTGACCATTGAATCCTGCAGGTCCATGCAAAAAAATGTTTTCTTTCAGAAGAAATGCAGGTGCTGTCAGCCCATCCTTGTTTTACACCTGTTAGAAATCACTTGCTGTATTTTAAATGCTTACCTCTGGTATTTTGCTAAAGGTAGTATAATGAATGGATAAATGAAAGGGCTAAAGTTTTTATACATGTTCCTAATTCCCTGTCCGCTAAAAAAATTGAGAAAACATAATAATGCTGCAGAAATATTCTTGTGTAGATTATGAAGATTTCGTTTGCAAACATACTGCATTGTTTTGCCTTACTGAAGTCAGTAGAAATTTTGCAACCAATTTCAGTAAGGATAGGTCCAGGAAAATGCACCAAGAGTGGTGCCCGTTTGCGTGGCTACTTGAGGCACATGAAATGGTGTCACCTCTGCCATTTTGTGTCGAGAGTTGAGACTAAAACAAAATAAACTTACTAAATGCACTGCAAACATTTGCCCCAGGTAGTTCAAAATAATACGGGTTCCTTTGGAGGTGAGGAAGGGCAGGGAGAAGGAGATACCCCAAACCCCAGGATGGAGATCAACTGCTGTTTCAGGGGACTGTTTCAAAGCATTTATGGCCTTACTGCAGCTTTTATTGCAGAGGAACCTGAACAGGCATGCTTCCTTTACCTTAGAAGTGAGAAATACAAGAGCTGAAGCTTTACCAACTTGTGTTACAGCTTTTCGTAAATGTATAATGTGGTACTTGCATTAAAGATCTTAAGGAATGAGTGTCAATATTTGTTTATTTATTTGTTTGAATTCCATTTAGTTTCTAGCCTGCAAGTCTCATTAATGCTAGTAACCATTCCTTACATGAATGTTTTCATAAACTGTGTGGAAAAATGTTACATATAAATAAAGGTCAGCAGATTAAACTTCTGAAATTTTATTTAAATTCAAAAACATCCCTGTTGAGCATGTTCTGTAAAACTTCACTGTAATATTGAAATTATTAAATAAGACTGCACGGGTAAAGAAAAGCAGCTTCCATAACTCACTTAAAAGAATTTTAATAACATGAAATGCTGTACTTTTTTTTGCTTTCAAAGTTTTATTTGCTAGTCTGTGTATAAAGCCAGTCTGTCATCTTGCTGTGTCACACTATGGTATTTTTTCTTGCAGCGACTTCACATAAGCATAATGCCTTTCTTTTTCACAAAATTACATACACATTTTGAGACAGACTCCATAATAATTTTTTCTGATGAAGCTTGTTTTTCTGTCTGTCCACTGTAATTAATGATCCTCTTCTCATTGAACTCATGTGCACTTAATCCATTTAAACTAGAGTGAGATGAGTCCTATAAAATCACTGTTTCTGCAAAAAAAACCATTTAATGTTTACAGCTGGATGTATACATTATATCCACATGGTATATCTTTGTATATGATGTTGAATATGACAGAAAGTAAGGCGAAAACTTTGAATAGAGCAAAGGGCTCTTACAGAGAGCTCAGTTCTATGTTTTTTGATTCATTCAGTTTGATGTCTTGGGGAATCAGTAAACTGATTTTCATCCTAATTAGCCCACTGAAATCATTACCTGAAGCTTTTATTTGCTTTGCATCAAGCTGGTTAGGACTTTTGCCTTGCTTAAATATTTCTCCTGTGGACAAAGTGATACTCAAAATATGAATGTTGTTATTTTCTCAAAAGTCAGGTGATGAATACATATATTATTTAATAACCAATTCCTTTTAAACAGTAAGGACTTGTACATGAAATATCATTCTGTATTCTGTTTCAGTTTGCACTTTTACAGGTAACGGACTAACATGCTGTGTTATTAGTATTCATGACATTTCCTTAATAAAACTTTTCAGTGAATAACTTTATAGTCAGACTGGTAGTTAAACTTCATAAAGTTAAGTGGGTAGGATTCTCCAACAGTGGATTTCGGGCTGTGTTTTAAGAAGTGTCTTGATTGTTTGCATTTTTAGGGTTATTTTTGTGACATTAATTTAAAGCTAAATGCCTACATCAATTAGTTCAGGTAAGTTATTAAAGCACAGAACTTTGGCACAGTTTCCCCAGTTAAATATAC
This sequence comes from Scytalopus superciliaris, assembly GCA_013400415.1. Lineage (NCBI taxonomy): Eukaryota > Metazoa > Chordata > Aves > Passeriformes > Rhinocryptidae > Scytalopus > Scytalopus superciliaris. Next base: position 106,556 of record VXBX01005250.1, on the reverse strand, counting down.
AAGACTTGCAACAAGTACTAAAAAGCTTTCTAAAATCATGTTTCTTTTATAATTACTAGAATATAATTAAAACTGTGAATATATATATTTATAGTATGTATACCGACATATATATGTATAGTTTTGAAAGTTGGAAAAACCCTGACAAAACACTTGGTTGCCTCAGTCAATACTGATTAACAAAAACACTTAAAAATTTATTTCTCTAAGAATTTTATCTGCTGATAATTTTACAATTTCAGAAATGACTGTGTGGTGAGAAATGGTAGAATATTCTCAGTGAAAAAGAACGTGGGCAGGTTAAGTTCTTTTTCTTGAGAATTTGCTTTTATGAGATTAGGCAGGTTTGAGTGGTTATCATTAAACAAAATTCCTTTGTAATTTAATATGATTGAATATGCTGAGTTTCTCTAAACAGTAAGTAGATTCTGAAGAAATCAGTTGAAAACTGTGCATTATTTTTTATAAAATTTCACAATCAAATTTAACTTCTACAGAACTTTGACCAATAAGTGTACATTAGTGCCAGGAACTGCTGCTGGGCAGTGTGGTAGATAAAATCATTTTAGCATTGGTGTGAGTGGGCAACAAACTGTTTCTGTTTGTGTGTCATATGATTTTTTTGGTCAAATATAATAATTATTTTTAAAAATGTTTGGGAACTCTGCAGGTTGTTATTAGTTGATAAGCTGCACGACTGGTTGGACGCGTGGGAGGGATTCACATCCATGGGCTTTGCACAGATGTCAAATGTCGCCCACAATACACCAGTTTTGGGCTGACAGTAAAAATGCCATCTGTATCCGAAAGTGCCAGACAGAAAGCGCATGAATTTCATCGTACAGCTTATATGGTACTTAATATACTTTTCTGTGCTTTCTCACAGCAAGCACCAGGATTATTTATTGTGAGCAGGATTTTTCAAATGCTCTAAGAGTCTCACTATGTATGACTGCTGACAGAAATGAGTTGGGAAGCTTGCTAAACTTATCTCCTAGGTTTCTGGTGGGGTACCAGTGCCTATATTAGTATGTAAGTTTCCCAGTAAATAGTGTTTAGAGCTGAAACTCAGAAAGTTAGGAAGGTAACTTTTTATAGAAAGCAGTGCTTTCAGTGCCACTGTCCCAAGTCACCACTGGAGCAACAGAGTCTCCTCAGGATCAGCTGCAGGACTCTGAAAACCTCTTGCTCTGTCTTTATTATATTTCTGTTTTGATGGAAAAAAAAGGTTTTTAATTAGTTGAAGGCACATTCTGATCAGACTTTTAGTCATTTCATTAATTTTTATAGACACGATCCATTTCATCAGTGTTGATGCTACTTCAGAATACTTAAGGCTGTGTCAACACTTGCAGAAATAAAGATTTGGGATTAATCTTAAAGGTTTTGTAACCTCTACCAAGACTGAATGTACATTGTCCTTCCTTTTTTCTTCAGATGGAAGGTCTTCAAAAGTAGGATCATAAAATAGTAGTCTTAATCCTCCTGACATTTCATAAATAGCATCAGAAAATGCTTTGTACCCAGCAAATTACTTATTAAAAGTCTTTATAAAAACTACAGTAGCAAAACTATTACACAAGTGCAGGGATAATAATCATGCCTACTACTAATCAGCCACTTAAGTTTTGTGGTTGAACTAAAATACGTAAGGTGAAATTTTTTGTTATCTCCATCTGTATTTGTGCTTTATTGTAAGAAAATAAGGAAAGTAAATTAGAAAAATAGCTCGCTTGGAAAGGTCATGATCAAAACTACAAACTGTGGAAAAAATTTCAATATAATCAAGTTCTGAGATTAATCCTTGCATTTTCAGCCTTTTTTCTTCCTTAATCCTATCAGCATTAGATCCTGCAAGTTCAGACACTCAAATGGAAGGAGATTTACTGAGTTTAGTTCTAAAACTGTACAAACTTTGGAATCACAGTGAGAATATTCCCCTGCCATAAAGTCTAATGAGTGCATTGGTTTAAAGCTCTTGTAAAATGTAGTTTTAGCTGTCTGTTGGGGATGGTTCTGTCCTCTCCCTTTTATGGGGCAATTCCCGGCTACTTAGCCAAGGCTCACAAATGTGCTTTCTCTGCCATAGCTGTTTCTGAGGTTTGCCTGGCATGCTGTCTCTCAAACCATCATGTTTGTGCTCAATTTTGCATGGGGAAGGTGTACTGTGGCTGTTTCATGTATATACACAAAGTCTAAAATTAGAATCAGTGTTTTTTGTTTTTCAGGGCAGCTTTTGGGTCATATTATTGATAATGACAGGTGCACTTATCTAACCTTACGAATTTCATACTTATTATGTATGGGAATCTAAATTGATTAATTTAAAAGCAAAGATCCAGTCCTCTGAGATCTCCTGTGTTTCATATTGCACATTCCCATTACATGAAGGAGAATTGTTGGCAAGAAGAAATATTTGCAGCAGTGGGATCATACAGTGACCAGCCTTTGTCCTGGCATGATTAATTGTCATCTTCCTGGTGTACAACACTGCTTCACAGGAGCAAAGTTAAAATGGGGCTTTGGTGGTAAAGTCAGTCACAGGTGACAGAGGTTGGCTCGGAAACTCTGTTCACTTTGCCTTTGCCTGGTCAGAGTTGATCCCCGAGGAGAGCCAGAATCTGGATACATGCTGCTCCTGTGGGAATATCTGCAGGCTGGGATCTTCCTGCCCACCTTTCCTTGGTGCCCTTGCAGAACTGGCCTCTCCCTCTGTCACAGAACCATAGAATCATTTAGGTTTGAATAGACCTGTAAGACCATCATATCCAACTGTTAACCCAACACTGCTGTGTTCATCACTAAACCATGTCCCTAAGTGCCACATCTACATGTACATCTGATCATCCTTCACTAGGCCAAAAATTCGGAGGATGCATTTCCACCTTCCCATTTGTTTTGCCATTTAGACTTTCAGGAAAGTGGTAATTGCTGCATTCCTTTGGCGTGTCTGAAAACTGGAGGAAGAGGCACAGCTTTGCCCCGTCTCCACTTCAGTCTCAGTTTGAGGAGCCATGGCCAAGCCCAGTTTCTGCAGTCTGGAAATTACACTGCATGGCACAAAAGAGCGCAGTGATTTATACATCAACAGTCGCTTTTCTTGCCATAACATTTCATTGTTCTAGTTCCCTAAATCTGTAATTACATGTCTTTGTCCTGCTACGTGCTGCTTCATAACAAATATAATTCTTGCACAGGCTTTGTGAGTGAAAATAATCCTGCTCAATTAGCACAGATCATAAACTTGAATTGTATGGGAGCAAGCAAAATTTGGGGCGTTGCATCGGCCTTTAATTTAGTAAGATTGCCCCCACCACTGCTACATGCTGGTCGCTCCTTCCGCCAAGCCAGAGGCTGGAGGTCACTGACACCTACAGCTTTGTTCTGTGTGGGCCTTAATACTCTAATTTAAACTTTCCAGGAAGGCTGACTGTGAATAAGCTAGATTTACTATGTGTGCTGGTTAAATACTAGTACTTGGAGAAGGGTGTTCATTAGGCAACAATTGTTTCAGTTGGTTTTTCAGGCCGATTCCATTAAGGAAGATCTTTGGAAAAGGCTGGCAGGCAGCAGAAAGAAGAAGGAAAGTCAGTCTTTTAGGTCTGTGCATTCGAGTATATTGTGTTGTTGGCTGTCGTTCTAAAACATGCACTTCTTGGCCTTAATTGGAACAAATATGTCTTAATGGAGAGAGAAACAAACCTGCTGTGGCTTTTGTCCTTGTGAGAACAAGGCTCCACATTTTGTGGATTAATCAATACTATAAATAATTATTTATATTTTTCTTCCACGGAGAAGTGCCGATGTTTGCCTGTTAATTATTAAAAGTAGAAAGAAACAATACTATGCCTAAGTGCAAACATTAAAGCCCACAGTCAGCTTGTGTAAGACGTGTTCCCATACTAAGGCAGAAGCACACCCGTGTTTCACTTCTAGCACAAAAAAAAAATCAAAAAAGAGCTAAAATAATGACAGTAATGGTGGAGTTTATGAAGAGAAACCCATGTAGTGTAGTGGTCACACTGTCTTGGATATGTGTTTTATCAGAAGCGTGTGTGGTCTTTGGGTCAGGTAGATCTCTGTCCATTCCAGGTCTGTAAGCATGGTCTTGCTAAGTGACTGATATTCCTTTGTGTTGTACTAGTAATATCAATCAGCATCTCAGTGTGTTGCTGACTCTTAAAATCTAACTTGTTTTCTGTCCTGTGTGATTGTTCAGGGGGTTTGAATGATTATTCTTGTCATTCTCCCACGTCCAAAATTAGCAAAATATGTGCAAGAATAGTAGAACTGTTACCAAAGCAGAAAAACAGGATTGTAGCCCACCAGATATTGCATTAGCTGCTGTACATACCAAGTGTGGAAGAAACAGCAGCGCCTGCCAAGGAGAGATGTAAAACCTGCTAGAGTTCCCAAAACCGGGATAAAGACTTTAAGACTCAATCCGTCTCTAATTTCCAAGATCTAAATAAATATCTTGTTGATATTGAGTCAAGCTCAAACTATAAAGATTTGGTTTGCTGAGTCTGTCATTTTAGCTTTGAAAACTCTGTTTGTTCCTCTCTGTTCATTGCAGTTGCTACTTTTCTGCATGAGATTTTATCAAGTGGTTCACATTTTCCCTCTTCTTCTCTCCCCCCGTCCCCCATTTTTCTTCCCCATTTTAGATTCCTTCCTGGACAAGGATTGGTACTATATCCACAGATAGGAGACAAACTGGATATTATATGCCCAAAGGTGGACTCTAAAACTGTTGGTCAATATGAATATTATAAGGTCTACATGGTTGATAAAGACCAAGCAGATAGCTGTGCTATTAAAAAGGACAATACACCTCTACTCAACTGTGCCAAGCCAGATCAAGATGTTAAGTTTACCATCAAGTTTCAAGAGTTCAGTCCTAATCTCTGGGGCCTGGAATTTCAGAAGAACAAAGATTATTACGTCATATGTAAGTTCCAAGTTTTAATTGTTCATTGTTTTGAATATAATTGTTCACTCTTTTGTATGCTGTCTTTTACATTATAAGCAAACCAAGAGGAATATTAATGGGTTTGTATTTTTTATCTGAAAATAATTTTTTGCTAGCATGTTTTCAACATTATTCCTGATTTCCAAACGGTCTCTGTCTCTTTTTTTCTTGGTTTATGTAAGTCAAATAAGGTTGCACTTCTATTGCCTGTAAAGAGCTTCATTTTTGTGCACAATATTTTGTCATGTATTCGCACTGAGAGTTCTGTGCAGCTAAACTGTGATGCATTTCTTGCCCACAGCCCTGGGGGTGTGCCATGCTGCCCTTGGGTCTTCGTATGCCAGGAGTAGGAGTACAGTGACCCAGCTATTCTGAGATGAGGCATCCTGTGTAACATGGCTAGCCATTGCTCCATGTGGTGCAGGCACTCTCACAGAAAACGTCTTTTAGCCGTTTTGGTGCCAATTTTGACACTGTAGTTTCCTCAGAATGGTTACTGGTGAGGGGCTGTAGCTCATCATGCCTTTCCTCAAAACATACCTACTGTGTCCATACTGTAGCTGGAAGGATTCTTGGGTAAAACCTAGACTAGCATGATTTGAAATTTCATCCTTTTTGTAGCCCTGGTTTGCAAAATGAATGTGCATGGCACAGGCTTCTGTCCAACAATATAAACTTTGTGTGAGTTTTAGTCTGATCAGGGATTTATGGCTGAAAGCAAGTCTGGAGGTAGCTACTGTGTTAAGTGATTCAAATTAGTTATGATGTGTGAAATTAATGATGGGAATCAGGAGTTAGCATAAACTTAGGCCTCAGCAGTACAACAATTTACGTTTGTTTAGGTTTTGTCATTGTAATCCTATGCCCTGCAGATCCCATTTAACCCCATGGGCACTTTTGAAGTCTTGAGCAAGTATCACCAGTTATTAGAAGATGGAGCAAATTCTTTGTTTTGGCTTTTCTGCAGTTACAAGGAAGTTAGATATTGCCGTGTCTTATTTCACAGAATCATAAAACAGTTTGAGTTGGAAGGGACCTCTAAGGGTCATCTAGTCCAAGCCCCGTTCAATGTGCTGGGACCTCTTCAAATAGATTGAGTTGCTTAGAGCTCTGTTTCTACCACCCCTCTGGGCAGCCAACCTGTTCCAGTGTTTCACCACACTGACTGCAAAAAATTTCTTCAATATATCTGGTCTAAGTCTATCCTCTTCTAGTTTAAAACCATTAACCCTTGTCTGATCACAACAGGCCCTGCTAAAAAGTTTGTCCCCAAACACATTTCTGCCACCTCCTTGAAAACTGGAGTGTTGAGAACTATTTTATATAATGTCTGCCAGTATAAATATTTCTTAATTTCTCAGTTAAAAGTACTGGTAATTCTAAAGGTGATCTGAGCAAATAATTTTAAAATGAAAACACATTCAATATAAATTAGTTCCCACTTCCCAGTTATACCCATAATGGTACACACTGTGTATTAAACAGCTTGTATGTCACAGAAACTAAGTAATTCACTGTATTAAATATTAATTGTAGAAATTACTAAGTAGCAGTTGTGGGAGATACAAAACATAATTTTTTTTGTTTTAAAGATCACTTAATATATGCACTTTCTCTTTTATTCAAGGGGCATATAAAAACCTGATCCCACTTAAACAGCATTTAATTTTGACAAACTTCCCACTGAAATCCATGGAGGTATTTACCAGGGTGAAAGCGACAAGATTAGCTGTTAAGAGGTAGTTGTGTGTAACTCTATTGAAAAGGTGTAGCATAAAAATGACCATGCTCAAATATTTTGCTTAAGTGAGGAAATATGTCCAGTATTTACTGCTGCTTTTAAAATCATCCACAGAAGACCAACTGTAGTGGAAAAAATACTACAATTATTATGTGGAAATTATGGGCACAATTGGAGCTTTCTGATACCCTGTCAGTTGTGTCATATCTATGTCACGGATTTACCCAGAGAATTATGAAGTACGTCTCATATTCATTAGTTTTGTGTAATTACTTCATTATAGCAATAAGACATAATAGACGTTGCATTTCCTGTAAGATTACAGTATAACTTGGTTGAAAGACCTTACTCAGCCTTCAGCCTAATGCCTCAAAAATCACACTGACGTAGCAGCAATACAGGAGTGCTTTAGGGTATTACTTTTCCTGCTCATTGTGGCATAAACAAATGGCTAATTTATCACTCTATTCCTAGCACACCGACCAAGCTGCAGCAAGGGTACCCATACATTTTAATAGACTGGACAAAAAAAAGCACCCCAGCCCAGAAAACCCCGCCATCCTGAAGCTAAAACTTGCTTTGCTGTCATTCAAGGAGAAACAATAAACTCAGTGATGTTGGTTTCAGAAACACTGAGAGGGGTAAAAAAGTAGGCCAGTGCTCAGCTAGGACACCATTTTACAGAGACACTGAAACTAGATAGGGTTTTAACAGTTTGTGTTCAAAAGCTCATGACACAGCCTTGTCAATGCAAGTTCTGGTAGTCAGAACATTTGCTGTCATTTTTATATTATAATACATCTTAATCGTGTACGCAAATCAGACTGTAAATAGTTTGCATAAATCCCTATTCACAGACCTGCAATTCTTTCCTTTTCTGTAGCTTGCAGTTTTGCCTTGCTTGTTTTGTTTGTTTTTCTGGGGAGATGGGGGAGCTGTGAAATGAAGGCAATGATGCATTTTATGTGCCAGCTTTTGATTTTGAAGCATTTTAGGATCTTGCATTCCCGCAGCTAAGGGGCATCAAACAAACCTGACACAAGAGCTTACTGAGCTCAGCATCTTTGCAGTGCTTGCTGTGGCTGCCCCTGCAGTCTAATCTCACAGTATTTATGCTGGCTGGCTGTTGTCAGCCCTTTAAATGTTTTGTACATCATCATGTGCCTTTATCATCTTGCTATTATCTGAAAATACAGTTTGTTTTTCTAAGGTAATAGTATGTGGTTTGTGGAGCTGTATTAAACAGTAAAATCTGTATTCAGATTAGGGGGTTAGTCATTTTGGGATGAGGAACTACAGTACAGAATGAAGCAGCTTCCTTAGCCCTGTGTACCTTTAAGGACATGTGACTGCACGGGAATTCTGCAAGCCGTAATTTTTAAATCATCCAAATGTATTTCATGATAGATTTAACAGAAGATATTTTCTATTCAGTGCTTCTTAAAGCCTAAGCATATAAAACATGCAAATCTTCTCATTGCACAGTTTGCAATATTTTAAAAAGTAGAAGTGTAGATGAGTTTCTGATACCTGTTTTCACATTTAGGGGTACTTTAATAATAAAAAAAAAAGTAATCCATTTCCTGAGAAGATACTCCTCAGTATGAGGATCAGTATACAAAGAGTTAATTCTGTGAACAGCAGCAACTGGAAAGATGATACTGAATGCTATTGTGAAAGTGAATAAGTGATGTAACAGTGTGTCCTTGCTTTTCCCTTCTTTGCCGTCATCAATTTTTCGTTCCTGGGAAATGAATGGATTCGTTTTCCTACAGTTACCTGATTTCTTTTCAGCAGAACTGGAGAAGGTCAAATGTACTTGAGATCTCAGAAGTATTAACATTTGATTATCCTAAAAATATGTGACCATTTAGCTAAAATATCATAAGTCTCTAAGGAAATCCTTAATCAGATGCATGAAGAAAGATACATCATGCCCAACAACATAAATATCCGTGTGAAGGGCAAACTTAACCAGAAGGGTGTGAAGATTTGCAACTCTGATGTTTGCATTAATAAGTCTTTTTATGTCATTGTATGGTTAGGAAATGAAGGATAATTTTCTGCTGTTGTGAATTGCTCAGAACAAGCAAGGAGTATCTTCTCAATACTGAGGGACTGATCAGCAAGTGTCACTGCTTCAGTACCTCTCTCAGATGCAGCGTTTCTTCTGTTCAGGAGGGAGAGGTGTTAGCATAGTGCAAACATATAATATGCCAAAGATGTTTACTTTTGGTGAACAGGAATTGTCTTGAACCCTTCACAGTAAACTTGGCCTTTAGTCAGAGGGCATAGAGTGTCCTGCAATACCCTGGATTTGTGCTGAGGGAGAATCCTGTGGGAAGCTACGCCAGAGGGAAAGGAGCAGTGTCACCTGCCTTCAAGCCATTGTCAAGCTCCTTAGATAGTTTGGCCAAGCAAGCACACGCTTCAATCACTTTATCTCTTTTGCATAAGTAAAGTGAAGTTTATGGGCTGACATCATCAGCATTAGAAAACAAGTCACCTGCAATGAAATCTTGACCTGTTCCAAATTTGTAATAGGATGTCTTGGGACATGGGAAGGGGCTACAGAATGGTGTTCTGAAAGATTCCTCTATAAGGCTTGCTCTGCCTGGACCTCATTAGCCAGCCCTGCCGAGCTGATGATGCTCATTGGCTTTGTCATTGGCAAAATGGAATATGCAGCTTTCCTTAAATATTTTTTATCAACTTTTTTCAAGTGACCCACTTACATAAATGGCTTCTGGCTTAAATTAAAACCCATACATACACACACACACACACACACACACACACACACACACACACATATATATATTTGATCCCTGCCTGAATGAAAAGTTTATACTGGCTAGTAGCACTACCTTTTGGATAACTGCTTTAATAGTACTGCGGCTTTTAAAATCAAAACAGTAATTCTGAAACTTCAGCATTAGCTGTGTTTGAAAAAAATCACAAGGCTTTTTATGTTTTCACTTTGTCATTCTGTTACAATTAAAGGGCAATAACTGTCTGAGGAAGAACATCTTAAAGGACAATATGGATTGTGCCCTGAAGTATGACCCAGCTGGGAAGAATAAATCTCTTTGCGCAGCCAAATAGATTTACATTAAAATGTTGGTTTAGTATTCTGACCAGTTTAAACGCTGACTAATCTGTCTGGCTGGGCATTCTGAAAACATTTTGAGGCAGATTTCAGCCTGCAGCTGCCTGCAATCTCCAAATCACCTAGGAAGGGCTGCCCGAAAGGAAGCAGTAAACAGGTTTTCCTTTATTCAAGGTTAATTCCAAACTAGCCTAAATGGGCACAAAAACTGTATCAAAATTTCAATTCCTTTTATTTTGCAACAAAGACGTTTCCCCTACTGTTTGTTAAAGACTCCATGGTCCAGGAATCTACTATTATTTATTTTTTGGTGACAATGGTGTTAATGAAAGCCTGTGTGATAATAGTCACCCTGATTCCATTTGTACATAGATCAGATTTTTTCTTTCCTTTTCCCTCCTCCTTCCTCAGACAATTAGATAAATAATTTCTGCTTAGTGTAAAATGATATCCAGAGGTCAGTCTTTGTCTTTGCTGAAGAGTCTTTTAAGGGATGTATTAGCAATACCACTTAGCTCTTGCTGAATGAAATATAAATACAGCTTATACAAATAATATTAGTGGAGAGAAAAATTATTGTCTGTGCAGCTTCAAATTTCTAACAGTCTAAGACGTACGGGATTAATGGAGTCATGGTCCTTTGGGGTTTTGTCCCAGACCACACAGGTCTTGTAAGAGAATAAGGCTATTTTATATTGATGGACTTTGTTCATATTCGGTGCCATTACCTAGGCTATACCAATCGTTTATCTCCTTTAAAGTAGACAGAGATAGTTCAGCAGGAAATCTGTTATTATGTCCCTATTCCTAAGGGAAGGAAATGAAAGATAGGAATGCTTGGTTTGTTAATTGATGGCATCTTGTGAAAAAAGTAGTTATCTTCCCCCACACCCCCACAGGTATTCCAAGTAGATATGGAAACAGATGAAAATGAATAGTAATTATTCAGACTGGAAGAAAAAATTATTCAGGAAATACTCAGGAATTGGACAGGTTTTAAAATTTCATAGGAAGCTGTTTAATATTTTCAGTCACTATTTTTATTTCTTGCTTTTATAGTTCCTCAGAAACGATTTTTAAATACTGGAAATATAGTACAGTCACCAAGAAAGATACTCTCACTTAGAAGTCTTTATATATATCCCATTCATAGTGCTTTGCAAAAAAAAGCTTAAACCCTGATCTTCTCCAAGTTATGTATGTTCTTACATAAACATCCTCTACAGGGCTACATGCAGATGAAGGCTGGATTGAGTGTGTATTTTATGTTTTATATTCAGGATATGAGTAACTGTTTAAAACAGGGATGTGTATACTGGGGAGACATGCCACAATATGAGGAAAGTGTCTGTCTAAACTGAAACTTGGAAGAGTGCTACCATACTGAAACACATTTAACTTTCATTTTGTACTTAAGTTTGGTGATGAGCATTTAGCTTATCAAGTGGGGTGATTAGTCTTTACTTTATTCAGTTGCTTGTATTATATCTGTTATATGTTACAGTATTTTAAGTCCTAAAATAAAAGATGAAGAACTGCATAAGGATTTATAAAGGCTTTAATGAAACTGATTTTAAAGATTTGAAATTGTTTGCCTCATTAAAGTATTTACATAGCTGGAATGGAGGGAAATGCATTTTTTTTGTCTGAGAACTGCTTTAGCTAAAACACAGGGTTGGAGTGGTTGAAAATCAGGGTTAAATGTCAGTATGGATTTTCCGTCCTGACTTTAGTCAGTCCTGGAAACCTTGGATGAAGACTATTTCAGGATTTATTTTTGATAAATCAGACTATAAAACTAAGCTCTAATGGGCAGTCTTCCAGTTTCTTTTTTCAGTCCCAAGGAAATCATGCAAATATTTCTGTGAGTAAAAGCAGGATTAGGCTTACGGTAGTCTTAGCTGTTCTTGGAGAAGAGTCCGTATTAAGCTGATAAGGCCAGTTTTAAAAAGTATGTTCGGATCTTTGTTAGCATGATTTATCTGTTTTCTGTTCAGTAGATGAAGACAGCAAAAATCACTAAACTACAGCAGCAGACTAGTCCTTATATGCTCACTGAGCTGCTGTGAGAGAAACAGAATTCTAAATCAAAATCTTGCCAGGAAAACTGAAAATTATTTGTTTTTCATGTATTTCATGTTAGCATATAAATACATTAGACCACAACAGCACAGATGATTGCAGTATCCCAGAATAGTTTGGTTTGGATGGCATCTCTGGAGATCATCTAGTCTCTGCTCACACCTTTACTCAAGGAGGCCCAGCTACAGCCAGTTGCCTAGAACTGTGTCCAGCTGAGTTTTGAGTATCTCCAAGGATAGAGCCTCTCCTATACAGATGCTCCAGTTCCTTCATCATCTTCATGAGCATTTACTGGACTTGCTCCTGTAAGTCCACATCTGTCTTGTACTGGGGAGCGTGTGACTGCACTCAGAACTCCAGGTGTGGTCTCACCAGTGCAGAGTGTGGGGGAAGGATCATCTCCCTAAACCTGCTGGCAATGCTCTGACAGATCAAGCCCAGGAGGCTCTTGGCCGCCTTTGCCATGAAGGCACATTGCTGGCTCATGCTCAACTTGGCATCCATCAGGACCCTCTGGGTCTTTTTTGCAGAGGTGTTTTCCATGTGTTTGGCCCCAGCCTGTGCTGAAACTTGATTCCACCTGCCATCCAGAGGCTGCCACAGCAGATTTGGTAGCAGAATCAAGACATAAGTTAAATAATTCATGTTGAAAAGAAAAAGCCCAAAAACCCAAACCAAAACTAAATAATGTTACAGTGTTAAAATGCTAGTGAATTATTAAGAACTGTTTGAACCTAATTATTAAAAGTATTAGTTCACCTGTCTAGTTGCAACTTTTCAAAATTCCAAACACTGGAGAATTAACATCTGTCAACTGAAGTTTCCTAAAGTGAACCACAATGAATGTGTCTATGTGATAATTTCTAAAGAAGCTAAATGCTTAATTTCTTAATGGCAAGTGTTTTAATTGCAGGTCCTGTAGCACCTTGGAAATTGAGATTGCTTTATTTTTTGCAGTGTTCCCTCATTAAGGTTTGCTTTGTGGGTATTTTAAAGCTCTAAACACACACACAAGCATACTGCAATCAAAACAGTGCTTAACTTCTGATCATCTTTGCCAAGTGCACAGTCATCCAATAGCATCATAATTGATCTCAGTACTAAGGTGCCAAACTCTGTGTTGCTGAAGGATAGTTATATGATGTAAATAGCTTTTTGTGTTTTGCAATAAAGCACACTTTTGTTGTCCTCCATGTAAAAGCAGGAGATGAAGGTATTCTTTTATTGAAGCAAACATGTGGAAAATTGCTCTAGATTGTTACAGTACAGAGCAACTCCCCTGAAAGGAATGAGGTTCATCTACAGGGCAAAGTCTGACTGTGGCGCTTTATTGGGGTTACTCCTGGACTCTGTGTGGTCAAAGCAAATAACATCATGTCCATCTAAACTGTTATAACCATGAGACTGGCACATTTTCTCATCTATAGTGTTATATTCTAAACTGTCACTAGGCATTAACTCAGTCACTGGTGAAGTCCTACCACCTAGAGATGAACTCTGCCTCAAAATGATGTTTTCCACTTCAGTGCTACTCGTATAGCAATTACTGGGTCATTAATATCATTGCATGCAATTAGTGACAGTAGAACAAGCAAGAGGTTTGTTATTTATTTAATATGAACTTTCACTATAACCCTTTCTTACCCAAGTGCCACAGACAAAAACCAGAGAGGTTTTCAAGGCAGGTGAATATCCTCGTAGGATGATGTTGAATTTGTATGATACAGAAAGTGGGTCCTCATTTAATGTTAAAGCTTCTGCTTCTGTTTCCAGCAAGCCCTCTTGTCATTAGCAACAATCAGCGTAACTTGAATGCTAACTAATTCTATTAGTTCTGTTCAGCTGAACTGTTAAGCAAAGCTTGCTATGGTAGTGGGGAGGTATTTCTCCCCACTGTGACAAGCCAGGAGAAAGGATAAACTTACATAAAATACCTGTTTGTGGTTGGTAAAGTTAACTAGCTAGTAATCTGTTTTGGATGCATACTTTCTCATATACGCTAAGTACATCATAATTAGTGGGCTTACATCTGCCACAGTTACTTCAGTGCTCACAAATATATAATTTGTTTATGTAAACTAGAGGCAACCATGTGTGCAGTGGATCATTATCTGACAACGTTTCTCAGAGTATGTGAAATATGGAACTGAAATACTTTTAGAAATGCTTAACTGTAATGAAAGACTCAAATTGTCATTCACGGTGATACAGTATTTAGAGGCTTTTCTGGAGTTTTTTATATAACCTCTAAATCATTCCAAGAGAATTTTATGAAAGGACACTTGATAGCAGTGAAGCAAGTACTATTTTGTTGTGGGTGAGTGGAAGCTGTGACCTTCAGTTATGGATAATAATTGAGCAAATAGTTTACTGTTTTGTATACTTCTGCTGTGGTATTCCTTAACCCAGCAAGAAAGTGGTGGTGTTTTTAAAATTATATGCAGCAATATCCAATCAGATCTCACAGATTTTTTGGTATTTTCCAATGCTGTCTTGCTCACTGTCTCTTTTTCCCTTTATGAAAAGACTTCGTTGACATAAAGGGGTTTTTTTTACCACCTGCCTTTGTCTTGTATGGTGCCATGCCTCCCTGGAATTAATAAAATTATCCTGAATGTAAGAAACTTTACAGTTCTTTCCCTGTGATGTGGGTAGGAGAGTCTACCGATTTCTAGAGATTTGCCTAAAATTATGCAGTCGGTATGTACCAAAGTATATTACAGTACAGAACTGATTGGCTGTCTTGATTGTGTCCTTCACATTGCACCCACTGAAACAGTAATGGAATCTGTCCTTCTCTTAACATATGAATACAAGTGGAGATTTTTATGGGGAGTTTATATAAATACCCCTATATCATGAGTCCCATCTAAGTACCACAAGTCACGCTATTCACAGTTGGACAAGATACATTTTAGAGCAGTGGTTAGAAAAGTGAATCACAAAGTTTCACTGCAGAGCCTTTGCTTCTTCCAGGCAAGAAGAGGCCTGTTTTTTATTTTGCTTCATTTTTTCTAGTTATAGCTTGGCTGGGGGGGGCATTTCTGCTTACTTGCTGTGCAGATGTAAATCCTGAGACAAGCAATATAGGACTTAAATTTAAAAAAACAAGTATGAGAAGTGAAAAAGAAGAATGGAGAGTTCTTGTCCTTTCTTTCACATTGAAGCTTTGCCTCATATATGGATAGACAGAAAAAAGGCTGACTTCAAGAGTATTTATTAGCATTCCATAAGCTTTAGTTTAAGGAAAAAAAATCTTAATTTGATGCAATGTATTGAATTAATTGAGAGAATGAGAGTTTCTGAATGGCTTTTAAGTTGAGAAAATGCTTAAAATTCTGCTGCCACCTTGACTTTGTAAGTAGGGCAAATAAAAAACCAGACATGTAAGAAAAAAGGAAAATTATCAGTAAGCTGTTTTTATATTTTCCATTTACAGTTTCTGTGTCCTAAATTGTATTAATTGAGCAAATTCAGCAGGGTTTCATCTTTTTTTTTTTTTTTTAAGTTAAGGATCATTTATTTGTAGGATCATTATAAAAACTGTGATTTTATTGTCTCCTTATAAAAACACAGTCAACACATTGACAGCACTCCATGCAACTGATCATAATGCATTTAAGTTTTAGCACTTACGGTTCATGTTTGGGACCACTGATAGTTAAATTTTGGAAGATAGTGTTCAATCTTTTTAAAAAGTGAAGGTTTCAGTGTCAGTCTTACTTGTCATCACTACAAGCGAAGGTAAACCATTAGTTGCTGGTATCTGAAATCAGTACATTTCTATTCTTTCTAAACATTCTACAGCTCACCCAGTATAGTGTGTGCCAAGATATGTGTTCTTTGGTGAGTGGCCTGAACAATTTTTTTTTTTTTGGTTGTGTCACATCTCCATGCCGATCTGGCATTGCTACTAAGAGGGAAGAGGGGGAGGTGAAATTTAATTTCATTTAATTAAAACACTCTTACTATTACCTCACCTACCTTGTTCTTTGTTCATGGATGGTTTAGAAACAACCTGTGTTGTGATCGGTGATTTGTGGTTTCACAGTGTGTGATTTCTGGTGTTCTTAAACCTGTCCCGTAAATTATCTAAATGTATGGTAAAGAAGAATTGTTTATTTGGTGCTTTACTAAGAGAGTCATTAAAACGACCAAAAGCAGATGAAAGCAGTCAGAGCACAAACACATGGTGCCTGGCCAAAATAGTGTTCTCTTACTTAATAAAATAAAAAACCCCTGAAAAACTTTACATGCACTTAGTAATCCTGAGAGTGCATGTGAGATCAAGTGCAGCTTTGCTTTAAGAATAACTTCTTACTACTGTTGGATCTAAAGCTTGTGTGGATTTTTGCTGCTATTTAGACTTTTCCATTTATAAGCACAGCAGGGGAAAGTGGAGATGAGTAGTGTTACATGATTCCATTTTTTTCTGATGCAGAATTTAAACAGTATTTAATGAGAAAATGTTGAAAATAACTACTGTTGGATAGTACTGATCTACTCCAAAGAAACCTGTAATTCTCAATTTTTGCTATTAACAGATCCACATCAGCAGCAATTAATTCTTGATGACTTCATCAGTGATGTGTCTTTGATATATTGCCAAATGACTTCTATTGTCCAGCAGACTAAGGAACAAAACCAATTTTGCTCTTGCCTATCAGTTGACATCACTCATTCATTCCCATAGCCTGTGGTTTAAGGTCCATTTAGTTTTCACAGAAAAAATTGAGTACGGCAGTCATAAATTCTCTCATCAGCTACGTAGTACAATTCATATTCAAGCTCTGGAAATAGATGTGTTTTAAAGTTATTTTGGTTCAAAAGATATGGCATTTAATTTTCAAATAGGTAATATTTTTCATAATCCTAAAACACAAAACTATGGGTAATAATTGTAGCAGAATTAAGAAGCTGAGATTTTTGTCTGCCGGTGTTTTCTTTTAAGTAATTGTGATGGCATTTTTTCATTTTGTAGTGTGTTTTTGGGAGTGAAGGAAGTTGAATTTTTGTGACTGTGCCTTCATTTCTAATCTCTTTGTGAATGAAAAGCTATATACAGGCACAAATCCAGCAGCTTAATTCTCTATCTGATTAGAGCAATGTTACCAACCTGATAGGTTGAAAACAGCCATGATCCATGCAGTGGCTTAGCCTCCTGGGAGGCAGAGTAATAACAATCAAATGAAGACATATTAAAATGTAATATTACTTCCTCTCCATGGGGACTGTATAAGAATCATAGCCAGGAACTATTCTTCTCAGCTGACTGCTTCGTTCACTGATTCTCTGCCTCTGCATTTATGACTAATGCATTTCATACAATAAACAGCACTGTGGAGTTTTAAAGGCAAATAAGTGTAAAACATTTACATGATTTACATGAGTTCCAGGCTTTTTTGTTTGTTTGTCTCTTTGTTTGTTTTGTTGGGGTTTTTGTTTGGTTTTATATAATTCATATATTTCAAAGAAGGGGAGGCAGATATGAATGAAGTTTTTTGTTCTGAATAATATAATTTCTCCCTTGTGTATGGGAGAGGATATGTTAAGGCAGCGTTTTATGAAACTGAAAATGTATATAAGCTTATCCAAATTTAAGTGTGTATCAGCAGACTCTAACCATAATTTCATAACAGATGAGTGTTTCTTGAATGCTGAAAACCTATACTTGCATTGCTTATAAAATGGCAGCTGCTGTTGCATTCAAGGAATGCAGACACACAGTGTCTGATAAACTATTGTAAAAATTGCCTAAAAGTTATTACAATTTTGTTAGGAAGTCTTAAAATTAATAGCGATTTTAGCACAATTGTATGTGTTTGTTTGTTTGTTGGTGTGGATAAACTGTTGACTGAATAATTTAATGTGTTTTTAACTATAATTATTAGTTTTGCAATTGAGTCCAGTAGAACAGGACAGATCTCAGAAAACCAGAGGTATCTAACCATCAAAAGATTTAAAAATATTTTGCTACCTGTTCAGCAGCATTTTACTTACTTTTAGGTTCCTGTGTATTGCTGTCTTGACACAAAGTGAAGTGTGGGAATCTAAGAACATTTAATACTGAGAAACTTCATATTAATCACTAGCTATGTTTATTAATGTTTAAGTACTGTCTGGTCTTAGCAGAAGGACATGTATGGTAACTCGTGTAAACTGTATGGATGGTTTAAAACTTGATTATATAAATACACTGGAGAGTAGCATTTCCATTTTAGACACAAAAAACTTGTCTTATGTTTCTGTGTTTATACTCAAAAATCTTACTATGGGCACTTAATGTTTTGAGTTTCTTAAATATCCTTTCAGTGTGAGCAGAGCTACGAATACAGGGTCACTTGCCTGCAGAGGTGTGAGTGCAGTGGAGGAGCTGACATGATAGTGGGTGAAATTTTCATTTGGAAATCGATATAGAAAGGTCATGGCAAGTGTTCGAGGAATATTTTGTACTCACTCCCTTGTTTGACTTCTACACACTACACTGTCAAAGGGCATTAGCAGTATGAAACTGTGTTTTCTCTGCTGTCCCAGATTACTTCTTTTTCTCTGTGCAGCTTTTCAAAGCTTGAAACGATGTGTTTAAAGCTACCCACTTTCTTCCTGGTACACTAGGGATACGCAAGGTTATATTTCGATAGTCTTAATGAATTTTGAAAAATAATTTCCTCTGGTGGCCTTGGGTAATTGTCAGTTTAATTACAGGGAGAAGCTGAGATGGAAACTTTGCTTTGTCACTGAAATACTCCTCTTTGAAAATTCCCCATTCCTCAGGTCGTATCAGTCTGTAGTCTGAGCTATAATGTAGGCTTTCCTAAAATCCCTTGAAGAACTGTGGAAAAAGTGAATACTTCTGCAAATTCATTCATCTGACATCAAAGCTATGAAAGCATTCTTTTTAGCAAGCAAGCGAGGCAGATTGCACTGGTGTAGGCACACAACCAGACTCATTGTACATCTGGGTCTTCCCATTTGGAGACTGTATTTGAAGTAATTTTGCATTCTTTTTGCCATCTTACTTTCTTATTCCGTACTGAGGTCAGACTGCATCGTCTGCATCTTATTGAGGAGGTCTTTTGCTCTGTGGGTTAAATGGGTAGGCCTTTAAAGAATAAAAAGGCATTGATGTTCAGAAGAAGCAGCACTCTATTCAATGAAATCAAGTAGAAGGTGTTTAAGGAGATGTGAGTCCCCATCACCGTGATTAAAAAAAAATCAAATAACAAAAAACCACAAGACAAAATCAGTGTTTATTACTTGTACATTCAGTTGATGCTCAGCTTTGGTATTTCTATTTACTGCCTTTTTTCTCCTTGTCCTTGTGCTGGTACATTGGCAAATAGATCATAAAAAACACTTTCAGCAAAGACACATTTGATTTATGTCCAGGATGGGTTCTTGGTATTGATTTTTTTTTCCCCCCTCTGGAAAAAAAAAACAACAAAAGAAAACAAAACTATATGTCTCCATTATTTTCTGAGCCAGGCAATGCAGTGGCAAATCAGCTTTTATCTTAAATTACTCAATGTGCTCTTCTGTATTTTAAAAAGTTATTTTACCATATGCCTATTGTCATGTTTTTACAGGGGGAAGGGAACAAGAGGAGGAACTGGGAGGGACCATGTATGAGGAGAAGGGAATTTTAGGAAAAGAAAACACAATTTGGGAAGTTTGTATGGTGGCTGTATTTCAAGCTGGTCACAAAAGAGTCAGAAGTGGAACAAAAACAAGGAGCAGATCAAAGGCTAGGAAACAGGGTTCAGCGGTATGGGGTTTATATCTTTACGGCTAGAGAGAAGATTAGAGCAAGAAAAATACTGCCATGGGGCTAGGAAGACATTGTGAAGGAAAAAGGAAGCATACATAGACTGCATTTGAAAGAAAATCCCCAAGGAAGGTGAAAGAGAAGGAGTGAGAATTAAAAACAAGTATAAAAAAAAAACAGTATAAAGCCCACAAGCTGAAAAGAGAGGGGCAGAGGCAGGCATGTGCTTCTTAAGCAGTTCACCACAGCCACAACAAGCAGTGAGCTCCTGTACAGCCCATTTTCCATTTGTTTTGTCCAGTTGGTGGCCCAGTGCCTGTGCATGCATGCTCTCATATGTCTGTTTTGGGCCTTAGATAAACAGCTCCATGAAATGATAGTGAAATTTCCATCCCTAGAACAACCAGGGCAGGAACACCCCTGGTGGATTCCCTGCATAGCAAAGCTGGAGCTCACCATTGGCAATTGTGCCCTCTTGGCCCCTGTGAGGAGGACACCAATGCACATGCCAGCGGTGGGCAGTGCCCAGGAGTTGCTGCCATGCTAAGTGCTGAGGAGCTGCCGAATCGTTTTCCAGCAGCTGTTTTGCAACCAACAGCTGGCTTGGGCAGCAGCGGCACACCCATACACCGTGATTCAGTGTTCTGGATTCTCCAAGGGAGTGCTGCTTCACACTCAAATTGTGTGGCAGTGTCGGCTTGCACCAGGGTTGCATGGTTCCAGCCAGCACCTAGATAAGTAAGAACAATTTAAACAGAGGGGAAAGCACCCTGTTGTTCATATGAGCTAAAAGGTTTCCGTGAGAATAGTGTGTATTCCCCTCTGCCACCCACCCCCGTAGAGGCTCCTCAATGCTGAGAAAAGTGAGATTGTGCTTTAAAATATTAAATGGTTTTCCAATCAGTTCAGAATCTTAGCTTTCACCTGGGTCTTTTGTATGCGTTCACTTCTTCCAGCAGGAGATTTGTAATAGAGGAAGCAGGTGTAATGTAGTGATTATAAAGATATTGTTGGGGCAAGGGAGGGGGGGGAATGGTGATTTTTCAGTGCTTTGCTTCTCTGAGCCTGCCAGAGCTTCCTTTTCAGCTGACTCTATCACCTATTAGCAAGGCACTGTGTTTTTGTCCAAGTCAGTCAGTCAGTCAGTCCATTGTGCAAGGAAAAAAAGGTTGCTGGATAAATTTGAAACCTTGATAACACATTCCTCCATTTGTATATATTGTACAGCTTACCAGTGTATTCATTGCTTTGGCTTTCAACATTTCACAACTTTCCATAGGTCAGTCCAAGCAACAGGAACAGGTCCTGGTAGATTGAAAGATCCCTGCTTTCAGACATTCATGTTCACATCACTTTGCCTGTTGATTTCCTGTTTTTTATTTATTTTTATTTTTATTTATTTTTCTTTTATTTTTAATCAGCAACATCAAATGGGTCTTTGGAGGGCCTGGATAACCAGGAGGGAGGGGTGTGCCAGACAAAAACCATGAAGATCCTCATGAAAGTTGGACAAGGTAAAGACCATCTGCTGTTTCATGAAATCACTTTGATCGGTCTCAATGTCCCTTCTAGTTTTCAGGCTTCTTTTAGCAATGTAGAGCAGAGAGGCAGTCAAGTCTAGTGTGGTTGTTTGTCCCTTATAGTCTGAAAGCAAAGCCTATTTTCTCTTCCTTGGCTACTGACAGATTTCTACAGAAGGAGGGTTAGCATAATAAGGTTAGCATAATTGGAGACATCCCTAGAAGGAAAAGTCACCTGGGAGTAGTGTGTTTCAGTCATTTTTATTTTTATTTTAAAAACAAAAGCCATGACTCTGCTGCTCAAAATGATTTAAAATACATGAAAAGAGGGAAGCTAATATTTCTATAGTTTGCTTGTTATGAATTCTGACTACAGAGAGGGTTTTGTTCATTGTCTCTTTTCACATATAGATAACCTATTGTGCAGGAAGAAAGAATTATTCTTCTAAGTAGAAGTTGGTTTAGTAGTCAGTCAACTTCCTCAGTTAAAATGAAATGTCATCTGCAAAGCTTTTCTTGCCAGTTACAGGAGTCCCTATAGTTTCTGCAGATGGCCTCACAATTTAAACCTCTGAAATAACTAATATAACCATTATGTTTTTATATCTCCCAGTCCTTTGCATAAAGATTCCTCTGTTAAACCATTTGTGTCTCACGAGGTACCTAGAGCTGACCTGTAAGGCTCCATACCATCAAGTGCCAAAGGTGCATGAGTCGTCTTTCTCTCCCCTAGATCCCAACTCTGCGGGGCTGCCCCGGCACACAGATCCCACCAAGCGTCCTGAGCAGGAAGCTGGAACCAATGGGAAGAGTTCCACCACCAGCCCCTTTGTGAAGGACCACTCAGGTAGGTGTGGTGGGACTCCAGGGCATCTCCTCCTTGTCCCCAAATGCCTTTTATTTTACTATTAAAGTGCCAGAAAAGCAAATGTTTTCATAGTGAGATGGAGCAAAGCCAGTTCTGAAGCTCTGGTGGATAGTGTCTGGGAGCAGCAAGTTCTGGCAACAGCTGCTCTGTCCCCTCTTCCACTCTGCTGTAGAAGTTGATTATGTCTAGTGACAATAACACTCATCTACAGGAAGGTTTTTGGATAGGACATTTGCAAAGCAGCTTTACAGTTGTCAGTGCTGCCTTACATTTAGTACTCTGGCAGATGAACGAGTATCTATCTTGCTCTTCCCGTACAATACATTATCAAGTGGTTCTCGACAGCCATTTATAAAGTTTATTTCAAGGCATCTATAATTAATGTCCTGATCTTTCAGCTGACCATATAAAGTCTACAGATGGCTGGTCTTTTACTAAATGTAAAGATTTTCTTTTTTTACAATAATTATCTAAAGAAAATAAACAGTCAATTCCAAACAAATACCTTCAGGATGCATCCCATTTATTAGGCGAACAAGAAGAGACCTAACTCTTAAGACTGAAGATGTCCAAAAGAAAATTCAATAATTGGGAGTGCTACAAAGCAAAACTTGCTCACAGGTGATTCTGGGTTTCCTGGAAGAGTCTGCAAGTTTTGCTTGCTAGCTCTGTCATTAGTTACTGGGCTAATGAATCTTTGATGTAGTGGTCATTGGGTACGCTTCAGCTGATTCCTACAGAGGCTCTGGTAGGAAGAGTTATTAATTACATGAATGTAGCATCTGAATCAGTCTTCCATTGTGAGTGAGCATCAAGAGAGGGAAATTGGTTCAAACTTTCAAGAGAGAAAGTGTCAAGTGAGCATTCAATTAATTTTTGTGACAAATAATATGACGGTGTGATGGCACCAAATATTCAACAGACTGTAGCATGTGAGCTTTTCCTGACTACCAAACACATCGTATTGTTTTCTTTTAATTAAATGTAAGTTAATACAAAAAGATATATGCCGTAGCCATTTTGCCTGTCTCCCACACTGCCACAAGCTCTTTTGTTTCATGTTCAAGCAAGGGAAGTCTATGTAAAGAGGTACTAAGGACGGTTTAACTTAAATCAATATGCGAAAGATAAAATAGCAGAGGGAATAGTGTGACACTGAACAGTACCAGTTGTTCTGAGAATTGTCATCTCCCTGTGTTATTTTCCCTTTCAGTTCTACCCCACCCCTCTCTTGTGCCTGGGGCTGGCCGGCATCTGTTAAAAGATGCAGTGTGCATCAAAGGCTGCCTTGTCAATGCCAGTCCTCACTGCTGATGGATGATGATGTATTAAACAGGGTGGTTTGGGAGCAGCACAAAAGTGAGACCAACAGACACAAAGTCTTGTTTAATATTGATTGCTGACTTCAGCTGTTTGCATTTAGCTATCTAGCAGGGTAATTGGTTTGTCAAACATAAGCTGTCGGTTGATTCTTCCAATCTTGCTTACTCTACACATTTTTAAGCAACATAAACAGGTTGCAGGATGGCAATAACTTTTGTCTATTGTATTTCCATTCTTTCCAGGATCTAGCACAGATGGCAGTAAGGCTGGGCATTCCAGTATACTGGGTTCAGAGGTGGCCTTATTTGCAGGGATTGCATCAGGGTGCATCATTTTCATCGTCATCATCATCACTTTGGTGGTTCTTTTGTTGAAGTACCGGAGAAGACACAGGAAGCATTCCCCGCAACACACGACAACTCTATCACTTAGTACATTAGCCACCCCAAAACGCAGTGGCAACAACAATGGTTCTGAGCCCAGTGACATTATCATTCCTCTAAGGACTGCAGACAGTGTCTTTTGTCCCCACTATGAAAAGGTCAGCGGCGACTATGGACATCCGGTGTACATAGTTCAAGAGATGCCTCCTCAGAGTCCAGCAAACATTTATTACAAGGTCTGAGAAACACACAACCAGCTCTGTGGTACAGTTGAGTCATAGAGGAAACTCACTGGTCAAATGCTTTCTGTTGGGGTTTGTGATGATGCCTTGTGCACTAGCATTGACTTAAGCACAGGGGGGAGAAAGCAACAGCTCTTTCTCCAGGAACCGACACAAGCTGGACAGCTTACCTAGTCTGTAGAATTCCTATCTCAGTGAATAAGTATTCACTAAAAGCTGGAAGACTTTTATGTAGAAGATGCCCATTCTGATTGCTGTACTCTTGTTACATTCATCATCCTCAAAGCCATGTGCTGCGGGCGTTCAGGCATGTACAAAAGCCAAGGGAAGATGGAGCAATCTGTGGATGTTAATAGCTGTAGGCATCCTGGGAAGGTGCTCTAGGATATATCAACTTTGAAATGCAATCTTCTGACTTTTGTGTGTCTCTCTCAGTGTGTACTGGATTTGTCACACAGGCCTTGGTGTCTAAGTAAGACTTGTTAAAGTTCTCTTGCTTTTAGTCCGTCACTGTTCCATTTGTTTCTGTTATCCAGGACTCTGCCATCCTTCACATAAGATTTCCTTTCACTCCACCTCCTGAATCACTAATGGAACATTAATGTTTGGAGATCCGCACTCCATCCATCTGCTACAGCAGCCTCACTCGAATGGGTAATGCATTTATAAAAATTGTGTTTGATAGTAAGGAGCCTTCCAGCCAAAAAGTTAGGCTGTCAACAAAGTCAAGAGCAGGACTGGGTGGTGGAGGGAAGGGCTGATTGCAGCTGCAGTTGGATATTACTGCCTCAAATATAGAAGCTGGGAAGAAAAAAAGGAAAAAAAAAAAAGACATTTAGGTAGCACAGCACTTTTGGTATGCTAAGTTTTAAGAGGCAAGTAGGAAACACAGTAACATGCACAGTGGATTATGGCTGCATTTGAAGGAATTCATGGTTATCAAATACCAGTGTGCAGAAAAAAATAGTACCTTCAATACAGCAGAACAGAGGGGTATTGTTAGTAATTGAACAAGCCTGGAGAAGACAAGACAATAGCAGGCCGTTGAGGATATATTAGGGCAGGGCTGATGTGGTACTGGCAATAAGATACACAGCTTTGAAGCTGTAGCGAAAACGTAGTCTGCTTTGGATGACTTTTAAGCAGACTCAGCTGCTATACTATCAGATTATACTAAACACAGGGAACGCATTTAAAGAAAATAGCAGAGAGCCAAGTCTGACCAAGAAGATTATAAGCCAATGGGTCAAATGAGGTATAATTCTATCACTGGTGAAGTTGGGGGGGAAAAAACCAAAAAAGCAACAAACCAGAAAACCTTTCTCATCTCTAAAAGTAAGGCAGAATTTCTTTCTGACTGACCCTTTTGGCACTTTGGCTTATTGTAGTACTGTCCCTGCACAGTGTCGGTACTGTGACTGACACAGCCGTTCATTGGTGCTCTGTTGCAAAGTGAAAGCACATATGGCAAACCTCTTGCAGTCCGTAAGAATAAAATAAATTATGACACTGAGATGGAGAAGGAAAATATGTCTTATTTATAATAGGTGTATAGAACACAAGGGATATAAAGTGAGAGTTTTTCTTTTGTTCATTCTTTCTTACTTTTTGTTTTGGTTTTTGGTTGTTTTTTTTAAACTAATATATATTTTGAGATTGCACAGAAACTACACCAGAAGATGTGAAATTCATTTGCGGCAATTACATAGTCTTAACTTGTCATCATTTTACATATATATATGTGTGTGTGTGTGTGTATATGTATATACACACATATATGTGTATATATGCATACCTATGCATATATATTTATGCATACGCACACATTTTTTCCAAAAATAAACTACTTCTGGGAAAAAAAAAATCAGCCATCGAAAAATAACAATGGGAGCATATTTTAAAAAAATAAAAATTCCAAAGCATCTCATGAGAGAAAACTAGGAAATATAAGGCTCAAAAATATCAGGAAATCAGTGCTACTGCATCACATATTTAACAGTGACAAGGTGTGCTGGCATTTATTTTCTGTGTTGTGTTTTCTCCTTCCCTACGGGCTGATGTGTTCTGTAGATTTCATTGAGGTTCGTAGAGGGGTGCTTCAGGTTAAAGTTTTCTCTTTAGCATGGCTATTCCCCTAAAGCTCCCACCCTGGAGAGGAAATAAAAAAACCCTCTACTTTTATATGTGCTATGCAAATAGACATTTCTAACATAGTCATGTTACTATGGTAACACTTTGCTTTCTGATTTGGAAAGAAAATGTAGCAACAGCATTTTAGGGTTCTCAGACCTCCAGTGAGCCTCTGCAAGGTAAAAAAAAAAAGAAAAAAAAATATGTCTTAGAAATGATCACTCTCTTTGTTTTCTGAACCTGAGGATTATGTTGGGATATTGGTCCAAAAGAGAGAAACAAAAACAAAAAAAATCCCAACCCATGGTTCTGTGGAAGGTTACCATGGTGACTAACTACAGTACATATGTAATTCTTTTCAACAACCTTTCCTTTCTGTGAATCCATCCATACAAGGTTTTCTTGTAAGTCATTAAGATTTTATTTTGGGGGAGGGGGAGGAAGGGAAAAGATGGGTTTACTGATACTGATTTTTATTAAATCATATATATGCTTCATCAGTTGGCCACATTCTAGTTACATACTAAACTGTGAAAAAAAAAATCAGACGAATTGCTCAAGAGCAACCTGCAACCAATTGAAAAAAAAAAAGTGTACTGTGTGTCTGTTTTGTGTCTGGTGCAGAATTATGACAATCTACCAACTGTTCCTTTCTTTGACGTTGGTCCAGCTTTGAAAAGTTACTGTAAATGCCTTGCTTGTATGATCATCCCTAGTCACCTGAATTGGAATTTGCACCATCATGTCTAAGTGAAGATGCTGTAAATAGGTTCAGATTTACTGTATATGGATTTGGGGTGTTACAGTAGCCTTATTCACCTTTTTAAATAATAAAAAAAACCCACATGAAAACAAGACAAAAAAGGCTTTTCTTAACCAGATTGTGTATATAGAGCAATGTTGGTTTTTTTATAAAGTCCGAGCAAGATGTTTTGTATAAAATTTGAATTTTGCAATGTATTTAGCTACAGCTTGTTTAAAGGCAGTGTCATTCCCCTTTGCACTGTATTGAGGAAAAAATGATATAAAAGGTTGCCAAATTGCCGCATATTTGTGCTGAAATTGTGTACCATGAATATTTATTTAAGAATTTCTTTGTCCAGTTTGTAAGTAACACAGTATTATGCCTGAGTTATAAATAATTTCTTTTTTCTTTTCTTTTTTTTTTCTTTTTTGTTGTTTTGGTTTTGTTTGTTTGTTTGTTTGATTCTGTATTGAAACTAGCCAGTCATAAGTTTGAAATCTGTTTTAGTTCCACATTGCAATTAGTTCCCAGAAAATGAAAATTATGAAAATCACATTCCACGTCTGTTTCAAACTGAATTTGTTCTTAAAAAAATAAAATATTTTTTTCCTATGGAAACCTTGCCTTCTAAGTATTTTCTTCTTTTGTTTTGCAATTTTTTTCTTTTTCAAAAGATGAAAATAAATAGGAAAGCCACCAAGCTTGCCTGTATGCCTGCCCTCCCTCCCTGCCATTTCTCCTTTTCTTCTCTCCCCCATTTCTCCAACTTGATTGCTAGTGGTTTATAGGAAAGAAAGCTCCTTATGATACACTGACTTCTGTTAACCTACTTCTTTCCCACTCTCTTACATATATCAGCAGATTTTAGAAAACACCTGGGCATCTTATGCCCTTGGAAGTCAGTGAACTCCAGTCAGGTGCAGTAACCAGATTACCTGAATGATCTTGGAGGTGAGATTATAACCACACAGATAATTCCCTGGTGTTATAGGGTGGATTTAAACTGTGACCAGAATCAGAGAAAAAAGTACACCTGAAGCCTGCTGGACACTTGTCACGGCTTCTCCTGAGGAGGGGAAGCAGCAAGCCTGGGGTGACAGGGCTGAGCTAGCAGGGACAGGAGATGTAAAACCTTGGGAGGATGATGAATGATTAGAAATTCTGCAAAGTCAAAACATCTCTGCATGGTCCTTTCAGCATGGTCCTGCATTGTCCTGTCCCTGCTTTACTGCAGCTTAAGTTAAGAGAGATGGGGGCCAACACGTGCAGGTAGCACAAGCCTTAATATAAGATCTATGATTGTGCTGCTGTAATTTTCACTAGGATAACAAATTCATATAATAAATAATACCTTAATTTTCTGACAAAGCCCAGTCACCCTGAAAGTGAAGCTCCGTTCAGTTTGTTAGCAACACATAAATGGCATGATCATCCGTGGAGTAACAGGTGGGAAGGTCAAAGATGCATTTGTCACTTTAACAGCAGATGCCAATTTGTCATAGAATTTTCACTGGAGAAGGGCAGCTAGTTATTCATAGTATGGGTCATGCAAATTCTCATTTGTCAAATTATTTGTTCTTTTGTGAATAATCAAAAAAACCTACTGTATAGCAAAGGTACTTAGTGTGTCACAATGGCACAAGTACTCTGAAACGGGACATACAGAAAACGCCAGACTGGGGGATGGTTGGATTAGCATGACTTATTGCTGATGGAGCTCATTTTATAGGTCCAGTTTACAGAATCTGTGCTGGAAGTTGATCTTGAAAGGAAAGTCACATAGTTGCACTTAGGTTTAGCTTCTGACTCTGCTACAGATGTCCTTGCTAGAGTTACTTGGTCCAGCAGAAGGCATGAGTGCTCACAGTGGAGTGTGTGAGTATCCTCTGGCATTTCAGTAAATCACTTGGGCCTAATCCTCCATTTGTGCTGTAAATCACTTGAAAGGAGGTAGCCTTGCATTCTCTGAGCACAGATTCTTGGCTGAACTGAGTTTTCACTCCCTACTTCATGCTTGCACATGGAATTTCACTTCCTCATCTCAGTGGGTTGTCATGAGGGTTCCCATGTAGTTAAGTTGCTGTGAGGTGCTCAGGTCTGGTCTATGCTGAAAGCTTGTCTGGCACAGCCATCTGTTAGAGCTGTGGCTCTAGCTTAATTAAGGCTAAGGCTATTGTTTTTATTTTAAGATTTGGTAAAAACAGAAAGATGCTGATAAAAAAAAGTGTCAAGTTTACACAGCATTTTCATTATTGTGCCTCTTTTTTCAAGTATAAACATTTAATTCTTTTATTATATTTAAAACTAGCATGTATACTGACACCCATGTGTCACTGTTGTAGCAATAAGGGAAAATCAGTGTTGCTATAAACTGTCTCCACTTGGGGAGAAAAATGGTTGCCAGTGTAACTCTATGTATATTTATGCCTGAGGCCAAAGATGCTTGGTTAACAGGAGTGCCTTGCACACATACCTTCCCAAACAGAACAGAACCTCCAGTGAGTCTGTTGAACTCATTTTAGTAAAAGATATGTGCCTTAGATACTCAGCATAAAGTCACTGACTTACAACCCATCTTTTACAACTTCCAGAGAAAAAAAAAATCATACTTGCATTTTGTCCTGCTGCTGACACCACACTATTAATTATCAAACAAGCACAAAATCAGAATTTACTACCTTTATTACAAAACTGGTTCTCTGGCAAGAACTAGTCCAAGTCAATAGGCTCCACTAAGTGGAAAATAAAATTATAATTCACAGTTGTTATCCGTCTAGAGTGGAATAAGGATCTGCTACATAAAATAGTGCCTCACAAAGTAAGCATAACAGTGTTACTGCCTGGGTTTAAAATGTTGTACCTCTTCTTTGGCCTGTCTCTTTAGCTTTGCTGTGATGCATTGATCAAATGCTCGCTCAGTCAGCAGCACACTCATTTTGATTCTATGGGCACCGTAAATTTTCTTTTTGCCGAAAAGCTTAAAATTTCATAGTGGTTAGCAAAACAAAGGACAGTGAAAACTCAGTCTTTCTAAGTGACACTCTGTCTTCATAACCACAAAACAAATTTTGGTGGGGAAAAAGCCCAGGGTTTAAAACCACCAAATATACTCTTTCTACAGTTAGCATGTCATTACAGGAAACATCAGACCAGAAATCAAGCAATATTTGTTTTGGAAAAAGATGAGTATTAGAGCATATACCACAGTGTATTCATGATTGTGCCATTCATAAGCAAAATGGTGCTGGATTCAGCTGACTGAGCTATTGTCTATGAAACAAAATAATATCCATCTTTCACATGACTCACAAAAATACTTTGATGCTTAATTAAGGCATAATGTAATCCTTAGGAAGCCCTCTTGAAAAGGAGGGGCAAGAGCCTGTCCATGGATGGTGAGGATGAGGTGATGGAGCTGCAAGTGGCTGTTCCTGGAGGAAGGCCTGTGGAGCAAAGGGAGGAGGCAAGGAGAGGGAAGATGTGTGAGGGGTCGGTGACTTCCCGAGAAGGAGGCTCGGGGACATCTGTGATGACAAAATCCCAGGGAGAAAAATCAGAACAAGGTGAAAGCTGTGGAGGTAGTTAGAAAAATGGTCTTCACAGCTCTGAAAAAGGCTTTGGTGGAAAACAGGTCGCAGCAAGCAGAAGAAAAGTGTTGACAGATGAACGGCAAATAAGAGTAGTATTTGCTAAGTATTGGTTGTTGTTTCAGGTAGGTGAGATCAGGCCAAGTTGTTCTGCTAGACAGTGGAAGAAGACAGAGCCAAAATGAGATGGAGAACCCAGACCAGAGCTCAGTGTTCTCTGCAACCTGGGATCTTGTGAAAAAGGGATCAAAGATCTGCAAGAATTGAATAACTGTAGGACTATTCAAATTCCAAATAGCAGAGAACCTTGTGCACAGCTGTCATAGCCCCTGAACAGGACCTATGTTTTTGTCACTGCATTGACAGTCTCACATGCTTAGACTGCTGAAGAAGTGCAATTATTAAATTAGTAATATGTGGAATCCATTGAAGGTGGGAGGATAGTTGCTTTTAGATCAGACCTTCAGTGGATATAAATTAACATAGTTCAGTTTGATATCTGATCCTACTTATCACAGTTCAGAATTGCACATGCATAAGCAATACTTATACAGTTTTATTTTAGCTCTTAGCTATGAGAAGATGCTTTATAAGAGTGTTGTCCTGAATATTATGAAGACTGTACTCAAAAACATACCAACAAAGACTTGCTTTTATAAAAGACTGCTATTAAATGCCATAAAAATTGTAATTTGTATTTTATTGAACATTGTCAACGATTTGCTGTATCTGCTCATTAAACGTAGGTTGGATTACTAGAAAATGTGTAATAAAAATTGTTGACTTTTCAATGTGTCTTTTTGTCCTCTCTTTAATATTTAAACTCATTCCTTCCTACTTCAGCATTCAATTCTATTCCATATGCATAACTGGCAAGTCAGCTGTCCCCTGTCATTATCTGTTCATCCCCTGTATGCCATGTTCCCAGTGCTTCCAAATCTCTTAATTCAATCAACATACTAATTTTGACTGTCTTTAAACTCAGCTATTGGAAGCATATGATCACATGAATAATTTAGTAATTATGCAGAATCAATAGTGTTTTTGCCTTCATCACCATGAGGAATATGGGAGAATGTAAGGCCAGAAGGCCAAAAGAGTTCTTGATATCACTCTGAAAAATCTCAAGATTTGGGGAAGTCCAAATGACGACACAAGCGTTGAAAATAATCACGTGCTGCTTTTGCTTCACTTTCATTATGTTTTCTTTTTGTACATAACAAACAAACCACATGTGAATTTTCTAAGCCTTCAAACAGTGCACAAGCTGTAGAGATTCATATGGCTGAGTCTGGAGGTCTTTTCTTGAATTTCCACTGTTGAGAAAATGGTGGCTGCTTTCCTTCAGCGTGTCTATTGCACACCCTGATGCTATGTTCTGATCACCTGCTCAGTACCCAGCCCTGCCCATCCCAAAGCCCTTGCCAGGGCTTCATAGCTTCCCACATAAGGTTTCATTTTTGGACAAAGCTTTTGTTGCTTACCCTGGAAGTTTCTTTTCAAATGTTGCTCTAGGCTTTTCTCTCTCTTTTTATATGGCTGGCTCTGGATTTCAGCCAGTGACAACTTTTTCCTGAAAAAAAAAAAAAAGTTCTGATGGAACACAGGAACAATCCTTGTACCAAGAGTGTGTTTTCTTATAAGCCCCTTATTTTTCAATCAGCTTTAGTTTGAATTTTTATGTGGCTTTATCTCTTCCTTTTGTATTTATGCAGTTGCATCTGAAAGAAAATAGCATGCAGTAAAATTCCTAAATACAATTTAAATATAGCTCATTTCAATCTCCTTGGTTTTACATTTCCATTCATCAATACATTAAGCTAAAAATATCTCAGATGGTTTTGTCTTGTTTCTTGTAATTTAAGAAAAATTATTAAATCTGTTAAAATCAATTTTCAGAGAAGTGTAAGAAGTTCACTTTGGAAAACAGCAGAATTAAGAAGCAGTTATTGATGTACAGCTCAAAATTGAGTGAGCATATTTGAAAGACAGAATTACTTTTGGCAATAAACAATATTTGGTTTTGTTTCATTTCCTTAAGCCAGTCAATACTGGGAAAGCAGAAAGTGCTGTTGGTTTTACTGCCAGCGCACCAGTCTGGTGGCAGCCAGCTTGGGGCTTATTTATGTAGCTTTGTCCTTTCAATCTCTTCTGATGAGCAGTGATAAAACTGAAGTCTGGATGCTTTGGCCATCGGTAGGTGTAACCTATGTGATTACACACAATACAAGGGATTTATACTAAGACATTGTTCCTGCAGGAGAGACATAAATCCCTTTTGCCAGCTCCCCCCCACTCTGTTCTAATGCTGCATTTTAAAACAGCACATGGTTTTGCTTTGGATTTTTCACCCAGCCTAAATATTTCAAAGATAGCATCAGAACTATATTTATCAAGTTTTCCAACACTTTTGTTTCCCTGTGTAGCTGGCTGCTTGCAATGTTTCCACGGCATCCTCTCACTCAAGACACCATTAAAAGGCTGGTGCCTACAAGCACCCAGATGAGACTTGGGAGACTCATTTTTGCATCACTTTTTTGACAGATATCTTACCATTGCACTTTAGCTGTGTCACGCTATTAGCAGATCAAAAGCCAGCACACCTCACTGCAGAAAGACCTCATCACTGCTCTCGAAACTTAGAACTCCTGATGTTATTTTCTCTCTCAGTCACCAGCAGTGAGGGATTACCGTGGGCTGTTCAGATTTCTGCAGGGAGGTGGAGAGCAGGTGGCGAAGCCTCAATCCCCAGCACTTTGATTGTTCCTTCTCAAAGAGAGGAGCTGCTCTGTGTTGCACAAGGCAGGAGTTTCACACGGCTCTTGCTGCGGCACCGAGCGACAGACGCAGGACTGAAGCTGCAAATGATGAGCCTCACTCATTCAGCTTTCTGTACACGGCCGTGACAGCAACCGTTTGGAATTCAAAAGATTTCTTGGAAGTGGGCTGAACATGTAAGGAAGGCACGTGGGGGCTGATCCGGGGATTTTGGCATGCCTTAGCTCATCTGTTGTACCGCTGCTGAGTGCTCTGCCAGACGTGATTTGCAAGGAACAAACAATGAGGAGGATCCGCCTTAATTAAACCCTTGGAAGTTTCACGGGTGGTGAGAATGATGGAGGCAGGGATAAACAGCTGTGGCTGTCACAGCAGCATCTTCTGCAGACCTGGAGGTAGGCACTAGCTGCTCTGGAGAGGCTGTTTCTGGGTCAGAGAAGGAGATCTGTCAAGGCTTACACTTCTTATTTATTATTTGACGGTTCCACTTAACATTACTGCAGGCTTCTAGAACAGTGTCTGATTCAAATGTGACTTCTTAAGCCTTTTGCTGATGCAGCTGACTGATTTCTGAGCCATGAAGAATTTGGACCCTGATTACCAACCAGCTGACACACATGAATTAGGCAGCAATTAAGTTCCTATAAAATATAAGGCCTATTTAGTAACATTTCCAAGTTCCTGAGAAGTAATGGCTCTTGCAAATATCCTATCTATTGCCAGCTATTTTAAGATAAACATAACCACTGAGTATACAAAATTCTTTTTCTTTAAGTGCAGTGAAAAGCAGAGCTCTGACCACCCTTAATGGGTGTTGAAATTATGATACGTTTTTTTAAAAATCTCCCTGACCTCCACGCCTGAGTGGCTTTTTATGTAGGTGAGTTTCATAGTTCAGTCACATGTCTTATAAAAGAGTGTTTTCTTTGATCAATTTTTAGCTTTCCACCTTTGTAACTCTCTCCATTCCTTCCTTTTGAGACAGAGAAATTAACTCCTAAGTTCTATGACTTCTTAGCATATTTCTATCTTAAAAAAAAACCCAAAAAACCAAAAGAAACATTCATTCATCTCATTCTTTTTCTTATGGTACCCATGCTTCTCAGTCTATTTCAATTTAGTGAATTGTCTGTGCCCAAAACAATTTTTTTTTGTACTTTGAATTCTCCTTTAGTTCTATTTTGTCCCTTAAAAAGAAAGAAAGAGGTAATAAATAATTTGCTAGTCGAAATTGCGTGGCTTTTTCCTATAGCATAATCTTAGAAAAGCTGAGGAGGAACTGCATGAGAAACAGTCTGGATGCCATCATGGCCGATTATTATGTCCACAGCATTGTGGGAAACTGCTCTTGTAAAATACCTTGGATGGTGATAAAGCACTTTAAGAGAAGTAGAATTTGAAGCTGCTGAACACCTCTTAGGTATCCTATCCAGAAAGAGAGGATTATATTTTTGGCTACAGTCACAAAACTTAAGATGTTTCTACCTATGTTTCTCTATAGCAAAATCAGAATGTTTCCTTTATAATACACTAATGGGAAATATTTCTCTGAATACTCTGTTGTTGTATCTTCCAATCTGGTACATAAAACTCCTTTTCCAGATAGGCCTCTTAACCCATATTTTCCCTCACTAACCATGTGGATGACTGCTGTACTAACAATTTGCCCTATTTCTCAATCAATCTTCTTTAAACAGACCACACTTTGAGCTAAGTCTGGATCCTTTCTCACATACTGAAGATCCCTGCTAGCAGCCAGACTGTCACCATCTCCATCACCTCTGAAAACACGTAGTTTAGGTCATTCACCAGGGGTGAAGGAGTCCAGGATTTACATACATGGCCAGTGTGACTCAGAACAGAGATGTGGATATATGATTTCAGGTTAGTGTCATGCCAGATATCTTGAGCCTGTGATTCTTTCCTCTTAGAGATTTATCACTTTCAGTAGGTGAACAGCTATTCTTCATAAGAGCTCTAGGATACAAATTCATGAACCAGTGATCTAGGGAGTCAGGCTGCACCACTGCTCACCTAGCCTTGCCGGTTACGTGCAGAGGCATTATCCTGTTGTCATTAAATAAGAGAGGTGGAGCAAAGATATCCCAAAACCTGACATTTGGGGAATTTGCCTTTAATATGGAGGCATGGCTCATGTCTCAGAAGAGACTGTAAGCCCATCTGCACAGCTTAAATCTTGTTTGAGGTCTCTGACTTTCACAATGTCCTGATTCGGCACGTGTTCTAAGTGGGAAATTTTAATGGCAAAGTGACTGTAAGCTGTCCTATGATCTTTTAGCTTGGGCTGGGATCCCACACACTTTCCTAATGGTGGACAGTGGAACTCCATGAGGAGGTTTCTTTTTTCAGAAATCAAGGCACCCGCTGGGTCCAATGTCAGGGGGAGGTGTCAGCAGCACCCATCAGATGGATTTAGATGAGAAAAGGCACAGGAAAGAGCCTGACTGCTTCTGAGGATCCAAAAGAGATGAATCTGTCAACTTTTGCTCTAAATGGGAAGCTGAACTTTAAGTCATGGCTTAACCGAAGGGCAGCATATGGCAGCACTACAGCTGTTTGAAATTCACTTGCACTTCACATTGGCACTTTGACAAATGCTATTGTGTTACAAATACTGGATGACACAGTAAATCTGGGGCTGTATTCAGCTCTGCCATACGCAAACATAATTCCCACTGACTTTATACATGTCTATACCAAAAAATGTATGGAAGCGTGTAGGACCGAAACAAATATACTGTGCTTGTAAGGAAGCCACCTGGCAGACTAAGAAACATTTGATACAGTTAGACCCCTGTAGCAGGAAGCGTGAATACTCTAATATGGAATTGGAGGAAAAATTAAGGAATCCATAAGGTCTAGAAGATGCCTGGTGATTTTTAAAGACAAGACTTGAATTTCTGCATTGGAGCAACAGACACACTGGCTGGTCACTATAAGGGGAACGGGGCTCCTTCTACTGAGATCCATTTACTGTCTTTCATACTCTGTTTTTTATCTCTCTGCCAGTTTCTACAGGGAAAGAAAGAATTCAGAGGGGTTTTCTTTCTTGAGCAAAAGCCTACAGGAGACTTAAAAGAGCATTAGGCAAATATATCAGAGAAGAGATCATGTTGCAGGGAAGCTGTGGCTGCCAGTGATGAGATCTTCAGTTTCTTAGCCACTTTAGGTCAGAAACCAGGTGTTATATTGTTGATCCCATGGCTGCTTGCCATCCCCTGTCTCCTCCTGTAGTGAACAGTCTCAGCCAAACAGCTTTCACAGCTCCAGATGTTTAAATATACACTGTTAGTGTACTGGAACTTTGCTCTTTGCAAAGTACTGCTTTCTATGTTCAGTGGCAGAGCCAGTGCTGATGACTCCTATACACTGATTTTGAGATGGCATTTTAAAACTTTGAACAGGTCTGGACACATATTTTCTCTGCTTAAAACCTGCTTAACTCTTTCAGCACTTGTGGTTTTAGATGCGCCTGAGATTCATGTAACTATGAAGGGCTTAAAATTAGAACAGTGGAAAATAAAAAATGGGAAATCAATAGCAGTCTTTTTCTCAACAAGAGTAAAGGAAGGAAGAAAGAAACAATGCTGTAAACATACCTATGCAATCAATTTACTTGTGCACTTTCTATCACTAGGAGCCAGAACAAGCTGGCTTATACTGAATGGTGAGGCATTGGGGACAATTTTTGTGAAGTATACAATAACTGAAGAAAATACCACCCCACTGGAGCATTTGGGATATTTTCTTTTATAACAGTCACAACTCCAAATTTATTAAACCAAATGACACTACAAACTGTGGAAAAAAACAGAGTAAGAGTTAAAAATCGTTTAAGATTTACGTAGAAATCTATCCTCGTGTTAAAGACAAGTACTTACTTTATCCTAAAAGAGCCAGGGCTGGTGCTGGCATCAAAGACAAGGATGTCAGCAGGAAGTGCCAAGGAAACAGCTGAGGCCTTGCACTTCAAAAAGCTTAGCTCTGGGTGAGAGATGTTCCCACCAACAGTCAAGATTCACAGATGACATTTTCAGATGTCTTCAGTATTTTGCATCCAGGCAGTCACATGATGGATCCTATGCCATATGTCTTTTCCATGGGCTTTAGTTTCTTAGGTGTCTACAACTTCTTTCAGCTCTCCACTACAAGGTGGAAAAGAAGTGTACAAAAACTTCCCTGGTCTGTTTTATTTTAGAATTATCTATCCATGAGATCTGTACAGATTCTTCTCTCTCTTCCATTAGCAGAGACAAAATTTTTTATCTGTTTAATGCAGTGTTAACCATTTTCTCTGACAAGGGCATGGCCGACCCATCATATCTTTGACAAATGATTGATTTAACCTAGAAATGTCTATTTACAAGCTAATGCAAAAAAAATATTAAGAATAAGTAAACTAATTAATAAGCAGTGTATTCCCCATGGCAACATGAATAAAATTACTGTTAGGTCAACAGAGAATTCAGCATTGCTCCATATGCTTCTTTTAGTGGTGTTTAAATAGTACAGGTGTAAACTTTGGGTGACCTTATTATTTCATATTTAAGTGGGTCATTAAAGGAAACTGTCACCTATTGAACTAATTGCTTTTTTAATTCCTTCCTGCTGCTGTGAAGAGGAATAATAAGCTTCTTCTCTTGTTAATACATCTAGAGTTCTTATTAAACTTATCCTGCTTTTGGAAAAACTCTGTATCCTCAAAAATGAGGCTGAATTTCCCCTAAAATGAGAGGCACCATCTTAAACATTTATAATCTGAATGAGGGAGAGACTCTGACGTTCCTTTTAATGCCCTTTATCTGTTTATTTGCTAAAGTTGGGCAGGAAACCCCAATCTGAAGGTGTGTGGGAGGGAAAAGCATCCTTAGACGTAGCTGAGGTAGGTCTCTGTGGGCCAGATGCAGAAAGAGCTGGGAGCATGGTAATGCTCAAAGCTAAATTTTAGGTGTCTGACTCCTGTAGTGGAATCCAGAGACCCAAACAGTGGGTGACTTCCCCATCTTATGCTTGGGGAGAAGAGTTGATGGATTGTAACCTACCAAACTAAATTCTTCTATGGTATACAGGCACTGAAGTCAGTAGGGTTAAATTGAAAATCAAATGTAGAACACGGGGCCTCTGGTTTACTTGAAAGAGAAGAAAAAAGAGTGTGTATTTCTTTAAATTTTCTGCTGACAGACCAGAGATAATTAGCCGACAGCTGCAGACTGGGGAGAACTGCTCTTTTTTCTGCCTTGAAGCAGCAGGTGAAAACCCAGAATGAGAAGCTGGGTGCCACTGACTTAATTTAGTTGTTTGAATTGAAGGCAGCATATCACACCACAGAGAAACAGGGAACTGACAAATCTTCGAGAGCAGGATTTCTGAGGAGTGGCAGTAAGAAACAGAAATGAGAGTATGATTAAGAAGAAGAAAGAATTAAAAATATGTACTTATGACACTCCTGTAGTATCATGGATGCCTTAGACATGTATCAGCTAGATACAAGACCAGTCTCAAAAGTAGCGCAGTCTGATGAGAAATGTGATATAGCAATGGAGAATTGTAAACAAGAGAAGATGGAGGAGTGTTACAAAAAAACATAATGAAGCTAATACTGCTATACATATATCTTATGCAAAAAAGCCCTTTCTCAGCTCTCCAGTGTGCTCCCAGACATTGTTCTGCACACTACCAAGACTTACTGTTTTGCAGGCACTCCTTGTGACATCCAGATACTCATTTCTGTTGTAAGACATTGCATTGCTTGCAACATTTCTTGTGTGGTGAATACCTCTATTTTAGAAATCTATTAACATGAAGATTATTTCATGTTTGTGAAGGGAAAATTACTTGTCTGTCTCAATAGGCAACAGTTTAGGAATAATAAAAGGCAATAATAATAATGACAGCAAATTAATATAGTTATCTGCCCACATAATTTCTTATGATACCTCTTCTATTGGGCATTTGTTTGAAGAGGCTTTTTTATTTGCGTGAGATAATAAAATGTATAGAGAAAAAATTGCTCCTTTTTTTTTTTTTCCTGGAAAGTTTTTCAAAGTAGCCTGATCACTCTATGCTGACATTTTAGTGACATCCATGAGAGGACTTGTGGAGTAAATAAGTGTGGCAAAGTAAGGTACGAGATTAAAATGTATTAAAATGAGTGGGTAGAAGTTGTCTTTTCAACACTTCCATTGAAGGTGAGAGAGGATAATGTCGGAAGAATACTGTGCTGCTTTGTGAATCAGAAGACAAGGTTTCTACTAAGAATACTGGCTACTGGCAATCACCAGTCTCTTCTTCTTCCCATGTGTAGTGTACACACACGGTCAAGTCTAGTGAGGTAAGAGCAATCCTTGGGATCTCAGTAGGTCCGGTCAAACATGAGTACAGCCATGATGTAAAGTCAGGTATGACACTACAGAAGAAACATTGTTTAAGACATACTTAATAGATCAGGTTTTGTGTACTATGAATACTTGGATCCACTCTCCAGAAACAATAAAGTTGCATGTGAAGTGCCTTTACCCAAGGTTAATATTCTAGCACTCTAATATTTCTGGTTATGAGAGTGCTCACTGTAGGACACAGATCCAGAGCAAATAAAAGACACAGCACCCAGTGGCCTGAGTTGTCTCCCTGTGCTCACACACTGCAAACAGTCCTTTGCAGAGCAGCAGGTAACCTGGAGGAGATGGACAGACAGTATGATGAAGGAATCAGGTCAGATCAGGAAACAAGCCTTTGTTACTCATATTTGGTTTTTTTTTTCCTTCTCCAATTTTTTAATTTTTCATTATGTCAGGTTATGGAAGATTTGTTTCTGAGATGCAATAATGAAGCACATCATCTGGTGCAGTACATTATGGAATGTTGTGCGTTTTCTTTAAAGCCTACTCTAGCAGCTGTTGTGTTTGATATACCATCACATCAACAAATTTATATGCTTTTGATTAAATTTTTTGGTTTAGAATGGCACCTCTTATTAACACATAAGAGCAGAGCCAAGTAGAATAGCAAACAGAAGGAGGCAGAACACTGGAGGAAAAAACCTGCAGATCTTGGATAGCTGCTTCGAGATTTTGTGTGAAAAACCTGTGAAGATTTCTTGTCACTGAGCAAAAAAGATTGTTTTAGAGGTTTGTAGGAAGTGTTAACAACTGCATACTAGGCATTATTTTCCCCTTGTTAAGCAAGCTAAATCACTATAGTACCAAGGCTTTTCAAAGATTCTACTAACTGGTGAGTTAGTAGTAGTAGCCAGCTTTTTGTTTATTTATTTACTTGTATAAATTAGTGATATACTGGATCAAAATTACTTGAAGGGTTGCATATTTATCCAGTGAAAATAAATCTCAAAGGCTGTGTTAGATTTCTGGCAGCACAATGAAATTCAGCCATGCTCACACACCTGCACCAAGTGGGTGTTTTTGTGCCATGGATCATGTGGATTATCTCCACTGTAAACTATGCATTAATAAAGAGCAGAGTAAGCACTTACCATATTCCCTTTTGGAATTAAGAAATAAAAGGTTGCTTCCACACTTGGCTGCCTTTGAGGAACCTTCTAGAAAAGAAAGTTCAGAAGGAAAATGAGAGGAGTATAATGACGAATAAAATGAGTAAAAATACTGTGCCATTTTAAGTGTAAATGTATCTAGGAAATACCAACCCAAAATGCTACTGAGTAGCTAAGGAAAGTGTTCATGTTCTGAGTGTCCTTTGCTGGCTGTTTGAAAAAAACAAACAACAAAATCACCAAGTCTAAAAATCCTCTTTTGTAGTGACATCAAATATAAAATATAATTTTGATAAATCTTAGACCTCAAAAATTGTACTTATAATTACTTATAAAAGTCATGTCAACCACTTTGATTTTTCTACCCATGCTCACATCAGGAAAGGAAACAGAATCCAGAAAAACAGTCACACCTGACACCTATCTCATTATCAGTTATCATAGTGCAATGTTGCAGCAAGGAATAGTTTCATCTGGATATCAGGAATTTGAAGAGCTAGTAGTGCAGAGGGGAGGTATTCCTTAGAAAGAGCAGGAAGGAAGTTTGGGGTGCAGAATGAGGTAGATTCAGAAAGTGAGGGCTACAGTGTGCAGATCCTGCAAGACTAATGTGGAAGTAAAGGGTAGTAGGCAGGCAGCTGTTCTGTAGAAATCCACCTGTGTCTGTATCCCTGTACAGGCAGCTTGAAATCAGCATGGCTGTTCACAAAGTGTGGTGCAAAGCTATTAAAAACTGGTCTCATCTAATCAGAAATATCCTGAAGATTTTGACCACTAAGATCTGGGGTACTGGAAAGGTGGAAAGCAGTCCTGTTTTATTGGCTGTATTTGATTCCTTACTCGTTTTGTAGTAGTGTATACAGTAGTGTATAGAACAGACCAACTTTTTGTTGTTGTTATTCTATTACACTTTTGTTACTCTCTTTTCCATGAATATTTTCTTTTCTTTTTTTTTTTTTTTTAAGGTTGTACCAAAAATGTCACCATAGTATATGTTAGTGCCACCTTGTTCCAAAAAAACACATATACATTACCAGAAGACTAATCGTGTGATTCAAAAGCCCTTTAGTACTTTGTGGCTGTAGGTTTATATTACTTCTTACAGGAGAATGGTAGCTGCTGTTTTTTATTAATTTGTTTCGTGCAATATCTCTTACTTGTCTTAAGGCAACAGGCAACTACTGTGGGTAGGCATGGAACCACTATCTTCCCTTTGTCTCTTCATTTTTTAGGTGTGCTCACACTGTAAAATATTACATAGTTTTAGAAGGATATATAAATGAAAGAATGGATTGAAAAATAAGTAACTTCATCTATGTCTCATTTTAAACTTGTATCTTTCATGCATTGCCAAAAGTTAGATGATGGTGTATAATTTTTTTTTCTTCTTTAGACTTGTATTTGAACATTTGCATCAAAAAATCAAGTCCAAACTAATCAAGTCCACATCTTCATGCATATAGCTTTTTCCTGAGGCAGAATGATTAAGCAGATTGTTCTACTGATTCCTGAAAAAAAAAACACACACACACAAAAAAAATTACCATTTTTTTTTCCAGTTTATTTTTGCAGATTGATCAGGCTAAATACCATCTCTTCTTATGTATTTGGCTGCTCACTCTCATCTGATTTAGCTCAATGAGTATTCGTGCCAACTTACACATGGGCCAACTTTGCAAGCAAAGTACTAATTGAGAGACGGCACCATTGCTCAGGGCTATCTGCTTTGTGGCTGGGACAGCTGATTTTACTGACAACATTATGAGCCAATGTTTCCAACCCAGATGATGAAAATGGGAAGATTTGAACTGGGTCATCACTTTGATACAATTAAAATGAAAATGTTTGTTGGGTTGCCAGGGTTTAAGTAATCTGCCAGTGGATCCTGGAACTTTTAGTGTGAAGCATATCTGTGTTGGATTCAATTCAGGTAATCACAGGTCAGTTTAAACACTGCAGTTGCAATGTTTATCTCTTTTTGTAATGGAGCTCATTTAGGCACTCTTTTAGATTTCATTGACACTACGCTCTTGTGCAAGAACTTAGAAAAACAGAAGAGGTTCCTGGAAAACTTCATAATTGTGAAGGCCTTGTTCAGCTTTTAAAAGAACAGTTTACAAAAGCTCCTCAAAGTGAAAACCCAGAGGTATCCTAACCCCACACAGTGAAGGTGCCAGTCAGACACTGGGGTGGGTCACAAAGGTTACCAGAGATAAAGGAATTTTGCAAACCGTGCATAGACACTGCATGACTCAACACACTGAGAGGGGAATGTGCTCACTCCACTGAGCAGTTTAATGTCCTGGAGTAATGAAATGATAAGTCTGTTTCAAACAGTGGGCCTGTCAAAAAGACAATAATGATAATGGGATTCTCTTATGAGAACTCCAGAAAGTTTTACTTGGAAGACTTAAAGTCTTTAATTTTTCTGATGAAAAGTCATAATTAACTCCAATAAGCTCCCGTGACACATGGTGAAATAAATTTAATCCCTAACATTCAAAAATACTGATTCAGACATTTTTATCCATTGCACATGGCTGAAATAGTTAACTCCTGTTGTCCCTGTGGAGCATTATGGACTGCTTGAGAGGAAAAGACAGCTTGGTCCAGAAGGCATGTACCTAATTTTACCCCAGCTTATGTTTCATTTATTTATTGGTTTAGCCTCAAATTAGAAATTAGAACCCTCAAATTAGACTTTATCATTCACTTGCAGATGTACTGAGCCTTTCCTAAAAATAATGTATACACATGTATGTGCAACATGTATGTACTTTCATGTGTGTGCTCCTCTAATCTTCAGATGCTTGAATTTCATTAAATCTTATTAAATTCATACTTGTGGGTGTGAGAGGTGGAAGGTGTACAGTGTATCAGAACTGCTCTTTTTCAGGTCAGTAGCCATTTATAAAAAGCATGCAGAATATTTAAAACAAGTAAAACCAGGTAGCCTATTATATGTTTTTCATATTATACATTCATACTCTGCAAGAAGGTCTATATGCTTAGACTTTGATAAGTTGCAACTTTTTTTTTTCTAGTTACAGTTCATTTTACAAGCTTTGCTCAGGTAGAGCAGGATGAAGGATGACTCTGGTTCTATGTAATGAGCACTACTACAATTATGTCCTCAAAATAATGCTTTAGATTTAAGCAATAAGATGGAGGCTTTGTAAGTTTGAATAAAGGTATTTTATTATCACTACTGATAGCATATAAGCTTTAGATGACTAATAAGCTCAGTTTTCTTCTTGCATCACACACCAAGTTTTGCTTTGTTTAGCCACAAATTTAGGGTAAGGTTGTCACTAACACAGCCAATACATGAATAATACTCATTTCATATTCAGCAGTAACTGGGCTTTAATATATTTGGTAATATACACTGCAGAATGAGTAGGAATGAAACCATTTATAGAATACAGCTTTCAAACTAGTTTCAGAAATTATGCATAAAGGGGGCATGAAATATGGTCACCATACAGGAGTAATGTTTGGACAGTTATATTGTAATTGTACACTGTATTTCCTGAAGTGAAATCCGTATTTGAGTACTTGCAAATGTGAATCTAAGTTCCAAAAAGTGCTGATTCTCCACCCAGAGTTACTGTCTGCTTTCTATTCTATTTGGTTCTAGCCTTATGTCAGAATATTTGATGTCACTATAAAACAAAAGGAAGGTCATTCAAAAGCATGTATATTACCTTGTTAAATTCAATTGCATTTTCCACTGAAATATGACGTTTTA
Source organism: Scytalopus superciliaris (assembly GCA_013400415.1). NCBI lineage: Eukaryota > Metazoa > Chordata > Aves > Passeriformes > Rhinocryptidae > Scytalopus > Scytalopus superciliaris. The sequence continues at coordinate 62,032 of VXBX01005250.1, read as the reverse complement.
AGGAAAATATTCAACATTTCTGAGTTTCATAAGGGATTTTGCAAACCATGTTATATCTATCCTGATGTTTAAGGATAAATTGTCTTTATCACCTGACTTAGCAAATGAATTTGTCAATTACTTGATTATTTTTCTCTATATATAAAACCCTTAACCTTTTACTTTGAAATACTCATTTTTAAGTGCAGTGCTAGCCTGTGGAAGGCTCAATAACAGCTCAGAGGCTCAGATAAATATGATAATTCATTTAACCTTTACTTCAAATCCACTTATTTGTTACAGGCACCGGTCACGTCTAAAAGCTTGAAGGTGAATGTACAACTTGCACTTGGATGTGTGGTTTGTGTGGTAAGGCACACAGAGATGTGAGAAGTACTTGTGTAGTGTAAGCAGATAAATCCCTGCAGAAGTTGGCAGCATGGACAAGCTGTGAAATAGCAGCCTTGCAGCTTGAATATTAGGTCAATGAAGCATTTTAAAACTAGTTTAAGATATCTGCTACCAGATTTTTAGTTTGCATTAAATATTTGTTGATTTGATAGTTACTAATCTATTTGGTTAGCTCATACAACTCAACATTTTTAGTTTTCTTCAGCTATAGCCCTTGGGTTTTTTGTGCTCTGTATCACAGAGATTCCATGTCAAACTATAGTTTTCTAATCCTATTAGAGCTGCATCTGTTATGATATTAATTGGTGGAAAATAGTATTTAATAGTTATCCTATTATATAGTCTTTTCTTTTATCACTGGTTTGTTTTGTGTCTCCAGAGCTCAGATTTTCTTCTGGCTTTAATTCAGTATGTTTGAAAATTCAGAGCCGCAACAAAGGCATGAATGGAAGCATGATATCCTCACTCCTTCTTGGCTAACACAAAGAAAGTGTAGTATATCTCTCCTTTGTTTCTAGGTAAGGATTTAGAATGGCTTTTAAAATATCTCAGATTACTTTTCTCACATTGTTTATCCAATATGACCAATCATAGCAGGCTCTCTGCCAATCCTCTTGTTTAACTTATCAGCTTGCTTAGTTCCCTGGAATCTTTCTCATACATTTTTTTCCCTTCACACAACACTCACCACAGGTGAAATTTATTCCTGGGTCTAGAGCCAAATCAAGGCTAATGTGATAAGTTATTGCTTAAATTTATAACAATATTGTGAGGGCTTAAATTCATTTTAAGGACCTGCTATGGTCCTCTGAACAGTTATAAGTTTTAACTATTCAGATAAAGTTCTTTTCAACTGGAAAACTTGCAGCTTTGCCTGTATTTTCAAACCCTTTAAACTTTCAGTCTCCTTGACTATTAATGCAGTTTGCAGTGAGTGAAGCCCGTGGTAATGTGATGCTTAAGCCTCATTTGTATGGAAGACAAACAATAGCTGTTACAGAGTTTCAGAATGGTGTGGGGAACCAAATTATCAGGTAGCTTCAGTATGAGAGATTCACTGAAAATATGTAGAAATTTCAGAAAAATCAGCTGACACCTGCATGCTTGGTATTATCTACATCTGAATTAACTGTGAGAAGCAGCTACCAAGAAAGTATTTATAATAATGATAAGAAAAAGAATGAGCTAATTTCACTGCCTGACTTATTTTTGTAGATTAATAACTCATACTGGATTTAGTTTAAATTAGATCAAGAAACTCACTTAAAAAAAAAAAAGTTTTTCATTTTTTGTTTGTTTTTGTTTGTTTTGTTTTTCTTGTTGTTTTTGTTTTCCTTTTTATTTTTTTTTCCTTTAGAAAAGAAGGGAAAAAAGACAAAAAAACTTTCAAAAGTCTTTCAACCAACAAAAAACTTCTCTGTTGGAAAACCATACATTCTCACAGCGCATGTCGACATTCTGTTTTATATCTCAGCCAAAAATTCAATAAGATTTATTCAAGGACATTATGATTTTTTTTTATTTAATTCTATACAAAGGGCCATGCTTTCTGATACGTGTGACTACAGCTTTTTACATAATGATAAAGTCAGGATCTGCACTGGAGACCTTAGACCTCATGTGGGATATAGCATTTTTCTTGTGGACTACACTGCTTGCCCTGCAGTGCAAAGCCCATCACATCCATAAAGATCATACTGGGTTTTATTTTTGGAAGTTCACTCAGAGGAATAATAATAATAAAAATAAAAATTAAAAAAAAATAATAATAAAAAGAAAGCACCTTGGTGCAGCTTTCACATCTCAGTTTTTGAACTGATTGTTGAATCACATACAATTTGTTGCTGGTGTAATGGTACCACAGCGGTTGTGCTGATGACAGCATTATGAAGGTATTGGGGGTTAGTGATGTTTGGTGCAAATACAAGTGGAGTGTGTCGTCTCATCAGGCTTCACGTGAAAAGGACTCCCACTAGGATACATATTCCCTGGCTGTAGCTGTGTGAACAGGCCCAGCTCTATGACATGTCTTTTACTTGTTCCTCTGGAGTACCTCTCCTTTCACTTTTAGTGAGATAAATCTGCCATGAAGGTGTGTCACATGTCCTACTATCCCCATGGGAATTGTTTGTTACACAGTGGAGTGTTTACCTGGTTGAACTTGTCCTTTGCTGAGGTTGTATGTGCAGTTCTACCCACCAATGGGAGGCTAACACCTGAGGGGTAAATTTGGCACTGAGGGTACCTGCTAACAAAGGTAGTTTTTATGAAATTCTTCCTAGCAGAAACGTGCCTATGAAACAAAAGCAGCTATTAACAGAAGACAGCTTAGTAGTAGTAGTAATAATAATAATACCCCCACCAATACAGTAAAAATAAAATTCAGAAATAAGCAGCAACTATTGATGACCAAGACAAAAGGATAATGAATATAGATGAATTTTAATTAAAGATAAAAAATCACAATGTTTTCCCTTCCATACTTTTTCTTATTTGAAATGCCCCTCTCTTTCTCAGTGTTCCCTTTTATGATTTCATTTTTCCTCTAGTGGAAAATATTTTAGCCTGCATTACACTCTTCTGTCACTTCTTATTTATTTTCAAATGTTGTACTAGAACTTCTATTCACCATCTGTGATATCTAATAGTTGATATATTAGACCCTGTTACTCTATTCACTGCTTTTGCCATGCTTCCGTCCTCTCTTAATATTTGTCTTCACAATTACTCAGTCATTATCTTTTATATTATCCCGTTTCTCTTGTGCCTTATCTCTGTTTCACTCATCTTTTCTATCCTTGCAGCTGGTCTCCCTCTCCTGTCACCTCTTTGGAGTCTAAAACTAGGCATATGTCATCAAAGAAGTATTTCATACACAATGATTTTTTTTCTAAGTGCATCTGCTTGTCTCTTTAGTTCTACTACTTGATCTTTCAGGACCATGAATGAAAACATTTTAAATGCTCAGTTTTTCTTCACCATTTCATCCCTTCGTGGGCAAAAAAAGAAGTTTTATTGCATACCTGAAAAACTGACATCACTTGAAAAATCCCCAGTAGATTACACAAATGCTCATGATGATTCACTGTGCCCACATTAAAAGCTAGCTTTAAGAAGAGGTTGTTCACTGTGTCTACAGAAACTGGCAATTTCTTATTCTGTGACTATCTCCTCCAAATTTAGAGCAATTTGCTCCATTGAGGAGAAAAAATTAACTCGGATTGCTTCCACTGCAGTGGTAATGATGTCTGAGCTAACTATGTTAAGATAGTCCAGATAGCTCTGTGCTTCAGGGAACTCACTTTTGAGCAGCCACGTTCTAGGAATAGTGAGATAATTAGGAAACAGTCTCAGATAACTGATGGCAGAACTTCACTTTTTTAAGGTATTGCTATATATGCTGGAAAATTGGGGGTTTTGAATTAGTGGTTTCACATGCTTCAGCTCCATCCTCTAAAAATTAAGCCTTTAAACTCAGGATGGTTACATGAAGTCAGGGCAATCAAAGTCATATAACACTATTAAACACCATGGTACTAGGAGTATTCTAAAGAGCATGTTTGGAATTACATTACCCTCTGAAGAACAGTGGCTTTTCTGATTTCCTTCCTTGTGATAATGATAAAAACCTTTCTGTCTTGGATGTGTTGCAAATCCCAAACCTTAATAGTCACTTCATTTTCAACTTCTAGTTGTGAGATCCTTTTCTGATTATTTTGTTTTGGTGGATGGGGAACTTTTATTTTTCCTTTCTTTGTATCTCAGAAAGCCTAATAATGTGTCCAAGAAGCCCCCAAGGAAATAAATCTAGATCTTCAGCACCTCTTCATTTTTGTCTATTCCAGACCCCTATTGAATATCTGAAACAACGATCAGTGAATGCTTAAAGTAAGTGGAGATTGGTGCATCAGTCTGTACCATATTAATCAATGATGTTTCTTTGAACTCTGTTTCACAACTCTTAAACAATGTGTTTCTGGTGAGTGAGACAGGATTTCCATAAACAGCATGCGGAGCTGACTCTAAACTAGATTTGTTTCTTACTTTTTTGAAAAAAAGTTAAGCTGACTCTACCAATGTTTGAAGTTGACCATCTCTGTGAAATCTTAAGATCAAACAATAAGATACTTTTTTTTTTTCCCCAGCAGGATTTTTCTTCTTAAACATCATATTTATATTTGTATTTTAGCCTTAATTTAAAATAAACAAAAGTAATAAAAAATGGCTGTGGGGAAGATCTACACAGACTGTATTTAAAATATGTATTTGAGGATTTTCATGTCTATCCTGCCCTTAAATGACAAGCAGAGATGAAAAGATGAGTGCAGTCACCAACCCTGTGGACCCTGAGGAGGCAAAGGCCCTGAAACCAGCACAGAAGTGCTGCACTAAGTTAAGGAGTAAAGGGGCTTGTGTACACTGTATTATACATGTGTATACTGTGAAAAGAAGTGCTTCATTATTCCTGTTTCAGGGTGCTATACCTAAAGTGAGACATATAAATGCACAACAAAGATACCTGGAAGAACAAATACCTGGTTGCCTCAAGCAGGAGAAGTGACCATCTTCTTCTGCCTCATCCTGTCACAAAAAACAGCAGCCTCTTGAAGAGGGGCAGAGTTCTTGTGCATATAAAGGGGCAATCAAGGGCAAACAAAAGCATAACAGTTTACAGCCCCTCCACATAATTTTTATTATTCTTTTCCTCTCCCTTTTAGTGGGAAGCACTATACAGTCCATCAAATTTTAATGTGAAACATTTGTGCAGATATTAAATCTTGCCCAACACTATTGGATAATGATTTGGTTGGTGGCTATCTGCATATTCTGTACTCTAAAATTATAATAAAAACTCTGAATATTACACTTTGCTGTCACTCTCCCCTCTCTCTGAGTAAATATATATTGAAATGAGGTAGACTTCAAAAACATTACGATGGCCTGTACTGAAGTCAAGATGTAAGGACGTCTGTCAGAAACAACCCCATGGCTAATATTTTCACAGTAAAATTTCTCTTTATTTATATATAGAGGGAGAAAATGATTCTCATATATGATTTCCCCTTGTCTCAACTACAGGCTTTTCCTGAGGAAAGGCAGTTGGCTCAGATTTTGACCCTTTGTCCCCTTTCTTTGTTTTCTTTGGCTACTTGTATAGCAAAAATTATTATTTTTAAAATTAGAGCCAATTACATTACTGGCTGCACATGTCTGACAGACAATCAAAATGTAATTGCCACAAAAATTGCTTGCAAAAAATCAAAGTTACCTACATAGATTTGCTCTGATTCTGCAAGCTTATTTGATAGCAACAGGTTACAAAGCAGCTTGCAGCAAGCGTGGGTAGAGCCCTTCCCAAATCTTCATTCGGGAAGCCTAGCTATGAGACAAAATAGGGAAAATCCAAGTAAACTAAAGGTGATACACCAACATTCTTGTAAACATCCCTTCACAGATTAAAACAAGAATGCCATCCCTAAAGATCATACAGTTTAATAGAATCTAATTTATTTATGATTTGTTCTTCTGAGAACCAATGCTTACATACAAAACTAAGCTATATAAACCTATGAAAGTTCAGAATATGTAAAAAAATATTAGCATCTCTCTGTGCAAGACAACTGTGCCATATGTATGTTTTTTATGTAGTTTATTAACAAGTGCTTTACACCTTTGACAATGTCTTTGAATGAATAGAATTATCAGATAACTCAATGTAAATATTTCCAACTCCTTCTATCAACATTATCAGAATTAGAACAGTATCATGGTAACTAGCTAAAAAAAATAGATTATTGATAAACATGAAATTATTTAGTCATAAGAATGTTTTCCAGCTTTTCAGCTGATAAAATAATTGAGCCTGTAAAGCAGATGAAACAATCAAATAATGTATTTCCTACCTACCTGATATATGTAAAGAATTAAAAGTCCATGACTAAAAATACATTCAAAAATACATACAGAAGTCTCTTGTTTTAACACAAAACTAGCAAGAGTCAACTCATCATTTTACAGATAAATTGCTTTTGTTGTTATTTCACTCTTGCAAAATACAGATTAGGGCTTGATTGTAGTGGAATTCTGACACCTGTGAAGCCCATTTTGTTGTTTAGCTAAAATAGGTCATAGCTTCAGCCTTAAACTTTGTGGGTGGGGATGATGCTCTTTATAGCTATAACCTGCCTTGACTCAATCAGTCTTTGATGTGTTGGATGCACACTAACAGAAAGAAGGAGAAATGCCATTGAAAACAAGAGGAAACTATGTTCCTGCCACACACGAGTCTGTTTAGGGCTCTATCCAACATCCTCTGAGCTTAATGGCTAAGTTCCTCCTGATGCCAGTGGAGCAGGAAACATAACAATTAATTTTGCTTGCTTTTCACACAGAATTCTACTCATAACAGGGAGGGGGAACCTCTGTGAAAATAGAGAAACTTGTAGAGACAAAAAGTCAGCCATAAAACAAAGTATAGCCACTGAAAATAGTTTAGCCCTCAAGGGATATTTTGTGACTAATTTTATTTCAGGTGAAGAAAATAAAGTTTATGAGCTACAGGTTGCAGACCATATGAATTGGTAGCAAGAGGTAGTAGATCTTCAGTAGACCTGCTTTTGGAAGAAGAAGGGAGGTGTACTTCTTAATTTAAGTGCTCCTGCTTCCTCTGAATCCCCAGTACAAAAATCTGTGTGTGACCTCCTGCATGAGTGCATGTATGTGTGTATGTGCCTGTGCATTCAAGGATAGGAGCAAGCAAAATGGATTAATAATTCCCATCAGACTGGCAGGAAAATCTGAAGCATAGGGAGTTAGATAAATGGCAGACAGCTTAAGCTTGTAAGACTGAAATCCAAGCCTTTATAGGGAAATGAAGACTGTTCATGATTTTGAACTGAAAGTGCATATAAAAAAAAGAGTTCTAGGCAAGTGCTTGTATCTATATTAGATTAGATATTAGTTAGAGGTGTCCCTCTCTTCAAGGAAAACCAAGACACACAAACAGGAAGGACACTTGTGGGGAACAATTGCAGTTATGAGAAGTGGAAAGCACATTCCCAGAACTGAAATCATCACTACAGAAACCCATCCAGGATCAAAGAAGCAGAGAAACTGTTTACCTCTTGTGTTTAATTGCAACAAGCCTTCCCTTAAGCTCTGTGAACCACCTACCTGGCAGCAACCACGTGGTTTGCTGGGACGCTGCCAAGCTGCCTTGCTGCCCTGAGAGCAGCTCCACCCTTCCCCAAACCCTATTGACTGCCTCCCCCATCCTTCCCCGTCCCTTCCCAATCCCTGGTTCCTGCGGGGATGGATCCTCCCCCTCTCCCATTGGCTACCGGGGTCCTCAAACCACTCCCCTCCACCCGTACCCTCATCCAATTACAGCCCTTCTCCCTGGGCCCGCCCCAGGGGTTTATAAACGCGGGCTGTTTGAATAAGGACCTCTTTGCTCCGGCGTGCCTCGGCTACAGTGTGTCTCTCCTGAGGCTGCAAGGGGCCCCTGCCAGCACCGGGTGGGTCAGGGAGCAGAGAGCACCCGCATCAAGTCTGAGAGACACTGACGAACATGCCAATAGATCTCCACTCTCTGCGTGGTCAGGGGATCCTCTTTATAGGGTCTCCCATGTAGAGTGACAGTCCTGTAGTCAGGGGTTGGTAGCCACCTGAGATTAATGATCACATTTCTCATCACACCTGCCCCATGGGCCAGAACAGCCCTTAACTGCTGGGAACTTCAGCACTTTCTTCAGTGACATCCTTTACAAATGACATGCAGAAGTTACTCCCTGTCCTTTCTGCAGCATAAGGGGACGCTCAACAATGAAGCAATATTAAATAACGCTTACTCAATCTAAATCTAAAAGGAACCCTGCTTTTCCAACATAATTTCAGTTTGATATTATTTTTTTTAACCTATAGCAGCAGCAGACTCTATAGAAATGCAGTCAAAGTGAAGGAAAGAGGTTGTTAAAGGAGTTTCTTTTTTAACTCACAAAGTGACTTCACTGAAAGGAGTATTGTTGTAATTTCAGCTGACAGACATGGAAATGTTTTTTGTTTCCTGTAAACAAATCTCCCAGATTTTCCTATATTACCTGCAAGTGGATATAACTGTATTATTCATTAGGGAGATAAAAGCTATGAATATCCTACCTTTGTTTTCCAAAAAAAGGAAGACATATATAAAATCAAATTATTTTACTTATCTGTTTCAATTAATTTACAAGGATAATCTGTGTTTCCAGTAAAATTTCTGTGGTAGGTAACTATAGGTAAGATAGAGGTAGCTGAGAAGTATTGGGTTTTTTGTTTGTTTGTTTTTTTGTTGGGTTTTTTTGTTGGGTTGGTTTGTATTTTTTTTGTTAGTTNTTTTTGGGTTTTTTTTTTTTTTTTTTTTTTTTTTTTTTTTTTAAGTCATAGCTATGAATGTTAGTTTATAAAAAGCAAAACTCCTTCCAGAAGAGCATTATCAATTTTCATATGTTTAGTGAAAAAGTCAGTAATTTTTGAGAATTTTTTTATCACATAGCCTTAAGAAAAGGACACAACAGTCACAAAAGGAATGGAAAAGTAAGTTTTTTTGGTTTTGCTGTTCTTGTCTATGGACATTTAAAGAGCATATATCAACTCATACAATTTTTTCTGATAACAGGACCACCATTGTTTGAATTTGTGATTTGTATGATCACCTCTTTGAACTCAAAAAATGGTCTTTAAAGATGCAGATGTTAGCAGCGTTAATATATTTGACTAACATACTTTTAAAATCCCCTGCAGAGGCAGAATATCTACAGCATATTATGTGCAGTGGAGCATCACAAGTGATTAATATACAGGCAGAACTTGCAGAGAGGGGCACTCCTCATTGACTAGCTGTACTAACAAAAGACAATCAAATTACAGGAGCCATCAAACCTTGTGCTTGGGGAAATACATAGGTCACCATTTGTACTTTGGCAGAAATTTAGGTTTATCATATAGGAATCTATGGTTGCATACAATATAAGGAATTTACAGCTTTTTCTGAAATATCCAGCTTTGACTATTGTTAAACCCAGGAAAAACTGTATTAAATTGATTAATGGAAGTCCTTCTGATCCTTCAAAAAAACCTCCCTGCATTGTTCTATATAGCTACTGAGCCTATTATAATATGTATAGCACAATCCATCCATTCAGTGAGGTGTATGTAAGATTATTGCAAAGTTATATTAACAAATGTTTTGAGGGTTGAAGAGCAAGAACTTGTTTCTAATGAGTAGAAGTTTTGTTCTCAGATTGTTTTGTTGTGCTCTTGATAAAAGAGTCTTCTAAAAACTGTGTTATATTTTATTGCATATTTTTTAATATTTGTGGTTAAACATTATAACATGCTATTATGCTTTTGTGCTGAAGCATGTTGTGGTCAAGAATAATTTTTTTTTGTCAGAAAGTATAATTTAATGTTTCCAGTTTGTCTGTTGCATCTGTGAACATTCATGTAAATTATATGCTGGTTGGATGGATGTACCCTATGCTGAGGAGAAAGCAGCCTGCAGACAAGGCAAAATGAAACACTGTATACAATACCCTGAATAATTCCCTCCCATTCACACAGCACTGGTTACAGTTGTATCTTCTGTAATTTAGGAATAACTGTATGGGATTAGAGCAAGTGATTGCCTACTAGATCCAGATAAGAGAAGCTAAAGAGAACAAAAATGTTAGTAAAGATGCGCATGTTTTGATAATAATTGTCTTGAGCACCAAACATTTGACCAGAATGCTAAAGTGTCCAGTAAGTTCAGCTTGCCTTCCACTGTTCATTCAATTCATTCCATTGTTCCCTGTTCATTTCAGATTGACCCAATATAATTTGTATGCAATATATCAATCATTTAATAAATCTGATTTAGGAAGTTATTTGCAATTTTGCATCTCATGGAAGTATGACATCAGATTTCATGGTCTTATCCTATTTTACGACGTGTTCCATAGTTGCTGTAGCAACACTGTTGCTATGGATTACACAATGGGAGTCAGTAGGGTCAGCAAAGATCAGAGCCCCGCCATTCTTCATTCAAAGGCAATTGTCCCTGAAAAATGTGACTTTCTTCAATATTTAAGGCCTGGGTAGTGATATTAAACCAGAATGATACTTCTGTTAAAAACCTATAATTAACCTTGTCTTCAGCTCTAGGTCACACATTAATAGCAATTTCATAAAGTGGACATTCCTCTGTCTTTCATTCTCAAAAGCCTAGACAGGTTTTAAATAATATGTCTCTTGGAAAAATACATGGGTAATCGTTGCAATTTATTTTATGTCATTATCTAAGCCCTTGAGACCTCACATTCCCAGCTCCTCTCCCTGAGGTAATTGCATACATCTTGGGAATGTGTGAAATGGTGTTAATATTCAGTGCACCATGCCTCTTCAGAGGATCTGCCTACAATGGTGCACTGTCTAGATGTTTCTGTGAAGGAACTGTATTTGAGCAAGCATAATATGAAGCAGTTCTTTACAGAACCATGGTCCCAGGATATTTAATGATTCCCTGGATCCCAACAAAGGTCTGAGCAATTTCAATTTTAAAAGTTTCCTCTGCAATTTGGTGATGCAACTGACATCAATTAATGCATTCCATTAATATTTTTTTTCTTTCCTCAAACTATAATCAGCACTACTATTTCTATCTGTAAGTTATTCTTCTGTCTAATGCCTGTTTAATAATATTTATGGCCTCTAAATATTCCAGGAGAAACAATTGCTTACAGAGAGACTGTTTCAGATTCAAAGCTTTAGGATGCAGTGACTGAACTCTATACTCTAGCATCTTGTATTGTCATTACCTTGTACAAAGTACATTCAGAAAAGTACTGTCACTCAAGGGCAAGACAATGAACAAATATGTTGCTTAAAAGCGTTAGAGTTGAGTTTATTTCCTGTAGAATGTTACTTGAAAAACAGTGTGAGTGGCCTAAATCCCTGCTTGTTTCATAGTATCAGTTGTAACTACATAAGATACAACTTCTTGAAAAAGGCAGAAGAAATTTTGTTTCCACAATATTATTCTTTGTTGCTCCTTGATTAGAATCTTTGATGAAGAATACACTTCCATTTCATAGACACAGCTATTAATAACTTTTCCTTCCAAAGTAGTTATTTATTTTACAAACTGACTTTGTAAATTAGCCTTGAACAGCCTGCAGAACCTCGATACACCCATTTAACAGAGAAAGCAGCTGATGCATATCACAGATGCAATTTTTAAAAAAGAGTAATCTACTTTTCTAGTCATCAAACACATATTCTGCACAAGAAAAGTAGTACTTTCACACGTTTGTTTGATCAAGTTGTAGCTTTGCCTGTTTCCCCAAAACCCTACCTAATCCAGTCTTTAAAAGCAAATGTATTCTTCTATTTTCCATAGATTCAAAGCAGTTAACTGAGCTTTGGTGATTTGCTGCAAAACCCCCCAAAAGACCACAGAACACTCAGGATTCATCTGACCCATTATCTGTGCAGAAGTGTTAAGTTTGCCATCTAAAATTTCTCTACAGCAATGGAGAGAGATATACCATCCATTCTGTCCTGACAAGGTGTTTAGGATTGATAGGTTTTGGAGGGGGACTCACAGTCCTATTACCACCTGTACTCAAAAGCAGTATGTAATTTGTTGAGGAAGAAAATTTTACTCAGCATATGTTCCTGCTGTAGTCTAGTCTCCAGAGGAGATCTTCTGACTATATGTTCTCCTTTTTCTCTTACATTTACCTTACCTGATCATTTTAGGTATTTTTTTATGTTAATGTGTGAGTATTACTATTACAGCAATACCTTTTTATTAGGGCTGAAAAGGTGAGGTGGTATATGATAGTCAATTCTGCAAATCTTGAACAGAGGTGTGGCTTCTGTGAGGTCTGTAGGGCTAATCAGGCAATATTTGCCCATGATGAGTTAAAGAAAGTCTACTCTTTGTTACCGTTTTGACATTAGCTATGCAGATTAAACATGAAAAATAATTACTTTCTCTAGCTACTATTTTTCCTCTAATTCAATTTAAAAGGGGTATCAGTGACGTGACATGCTCAGTTCAGAAATCATATGAAGAATATGACTGATGCTGAAAAATGGAATGATTTAACACTTGTTTGGTTATCAGAAACATCAATTTCTAAACAGTCAATTATTTTCTTGTGTAATTCATACTCGGAAACTCAAATGTAATTTTGAAAAATGTAAATTATTTCAACATCACACAGTGAAATGAAAGTTGATATAACCGAGGGACTTGTTAATGTCATAACATCACACAAACTAATGCATATGGGAAAACAAATTGTTACATATTTTCTTTGACTCTGAGCTTGGATCCAAACTTCAGTCATACGTCAATTCATCTTTTCCAATTAGCAACACTATTTGGAATGACTTTCCATTTTTTTATGTAATCATTTTTAATGAACCTTCTGATCAAATACACCTCATTATGTTTCATGAAGAACTGAGACAGGCAAGCTGATTAGTTAAAACAGTTAAAACTGTTTTACATTCATTTAGCTTTGATGGGGTAAAAAAAAAATGTGAAGGAAAATAGAAATATTTACTTTGTCAAATTATTGAAGACCTTTGCAAGTATGCTCAAGTCAGATTATTTTTTGGACTATAAGCAGGAGAATATAAATAATAGTTTGTATCTTCAGTTTCTAAAAGGTTAATATAGTATATTTTTTTCAGTATTTAAATACAATACTTTTTTTTCAGTCTATTTTCCTGTAATATCAAAATTGTATAAAGAAATCAGAAGCCAAAAGCAATACAATGTTACAATACTGTTATCAGGTCTAAATTCTCTATTTCTTTTTCAGCAAACACTTCTTTTTCCTTGGTTTGGTTTTCTTGGCTTTGTAGCAGTCAACTAGGGTAATTACTGATCTTTCTATCTGGTGAATGTCACCTGTAACTTCAAATTAAAATACACCATTGCAATTAGATTTTAAATACATTTCTGCTAAAAAGGTGAAATGACCATTTCTTACTAGTTACATCATCGTATTGCTGTTATAATCAGTTTAACCTCTCTTGCATCTTTGTGGTTTCTTTAGTGGAATATTTTGCAAGTGGATCAAATCACTTCAAAATAAGTAGGCACAGCAGAATTTAGCTCTGTGAAAAGTATGTTCTAAATAGGATCTAATCTCTCTCTCTTCCCCCCCCCCCTTCCCATTTTCCCAATCTCTTTTGTAATTATCTCAGTTTAATTAGAAATAATATAAAATTGAGTCACAGCTTTCCTTTCACCACACAGGTCACTTCATGCTGTCCTCCCTCTTTCTGTGTCAAAGGAAGCTGAATGGTATTTCCTGAATGACATTTCAATAGAAACCTACAAATACAGTTTAACAAAGAGATCAAGGGATACTGTAATGATGAGGAAGATTCTTTTTATTTTTTGAAGGTGTGAAGAGTACCACTAATTACACACCTACATACTTATGCAGTTTTTCCCTCACAGTCTGCGCCTTGCTCTTCCATCCTTCCCTCACCTCTGTACCAAGGGGGTTCACAGCCCATGCAGGCACCAAGGAGGTATGCTGTTTATTCCCCCTGTAAACAAAGCATGGGTCTCGTCCTCTGCCAGCTCACTGTCGAGTGAGATAAGCAGACCTCCTATTGCTGAATTATGATCTTTCTTTCAGGCATATGCCCCCAGGATCTATAGCAATCCCGCTAACAGCTTGAAAAATGGAAGTGTTTTCAAAGACAAGCTTGCTGGTACTGAGACTGACAGACTATGAAACCTTGTTGTTATTCACACTCTGAGAAAAGACCATTCGTTGGCTTTCAGCTTGTCTTTTCATCCAATTGTTTCCCAAGCAGTTATTTAAGTGATGATAACATTTTTTTAATTGCAGGTTTAATTACAGGAAAAGTCAATTATCTCATAGGTACAGCATTTTACATAATGAAGGAGCCAATTTTAAAACAACAACAGCAACTAAATTATGGCTCTCTCAAATATTTAGCTCTTGAAATTTCATAGTCTGGCTTTTTTGAAGTAATCTTTGTTTGGTAAGGCTACTAGAAATGGTTTATGATGTTGATGATGTTTAGAAGTTGCTGATAAAAGTAGCAGCAGCTTTTCAGAAAAAAATATTTAAATGATTTCTTAATAAATTTACTGATCTCTTCTGCTGGATCAAATCTTCCACTGGTGCAAACCCAGCCATCTGCAGTGGGCTGTGAAGGGCCCCTTATGTCCAAGGGACATTTGGCCAATTTTGTCAGGCATATGTCTCAGGGTGGGTAAAATTTGTGAACAATAAGTAGGAGTTCTGAAATATTGGTTCAAACAAAAGTCACATTGACCTCCTCACATAAAAAATACAGTGCTTCACTAGAAGTTTTTCCTAAATACAGGTTGAGTCTAAATTTTGTGTAATATTGGACTATAAGTATATTCAGTTACAGCTCTTGATGTTGGTCTCACAGGGAAAATCCAAGTCATTTTTCAAAATTTTTTCCAGATCACTGCTACAATAGCTGTCTGTTTTTCAATACAGTAAATATTTATAAGGAAAACTGCCTGTTCAAAATAATATAACAGCTGTCTGCTCCAGCATCCCCCTAGTGATTCCTTCAATTACTGTACTGCTGTTGCAGTCAATCATTCTGGTCTCTTGAAATAGCAAAGTCTTCAAAGTCTCTCATTCACACAGCCAGATATGCTGAAACTTGTTGAGTTAAAAGAAGATCCAATCCTAGGAGAAAAGGAAGAAAGAATGATCTCCAAAGAAGTTTAATGCTAACAGAATAGAAAAATGACTTTCAAAGCATTATCGGCACAAGCACTGTGTGAGGCAATGAGACACTATTGTTGGGAATATAGAGACAGATTGAGCAAAGGTCTTTAATGTGCATCTACACAAACAAGAGTATGAAGGAGCCCTATTCTCTCATGCAAACACAAAAATCCAAGTACAGTCCTGCTATGGTTTTGATGGTGATAATCCTTGATATTATTTCATGTGGTGGGTCTGATGTTCAACTGTGACTGCTACCACTGCCCAAAGCTGATGTGGTGGGCAGACTTCTCTTTCCTATCATGGTCTGTCATAAACTATGTGAAAAGCTGAGAAGGTCTACACAGATGACACTAGCCATAGAAAAATGGTCATGTGCAAAACTGGGCAATGGGATATAGACTGTTTGGTGAGACCACTGGTGGAAAGTCCCTCAGGGAGAAACCGTCAGTGCCCTTTCAAGGAAGGAGGTACAGTGGTGCTTTCTAACGGAATATTAGGTGGAACATTAGTTTTTTGTTAAATTAGGGTTCAGAGGTTCAGATTTAATACTGGTCTTTGAGTGTTATAATCTTCCTCTTCCTTCAAAAAGACATACATATGCTGTGTTTAACCTGAACTGCTAGAGAAAGGGCGCCAGATATGGAATGTCTCCCAGTGCTCCTGATTTTTGAACATAGCTGTTTAGAAGAAGATTGGGTGGATTTCAAGACCTATCACCTGAATTGTAGATGATATACTTCACTGCCTATTTATGCATCTGTTTAATACTAGGCTTTCTTAATACCTCTTAGGCTTCTTACTGTATGGGCTTCCTCAGCAACCTGAAAAATGAAAGTGAAATGGAGTCAGATATCTGAGCATGCTTCATTATGATGACTGAAAGCAAATATTCTTCAATTTTTACGTGGTTCTTTTTACAGGGCAGATATGAACCTTCCAGCCATGCATTAAGCAACATGTATAATAACTGTTACTTGTGTTATTTTCTCTCTCTCAGGAATTAATATAATTAATGCTAAGAGTCAAGAATCATACCTATCCTCTGTTTTTTTTTTTTTTTTTTAAACATTGAAAGCTACAGAGTTGGTCACTCGACTTCTGATTAAAGAATTTAAACCACTGATTTTTTACCACTGCTTTCTTCCTATTGACATTGACCATGAAGATAACATAGGGCTCTTATCTTCAGCTATATGACATTCAGAGGAGTAAGTAAGGTGTAAGTATGCCACTGATGTATTGTATGAATCTTGTGTTGATTTTGAGACCTGAACAGAGATTACAGTAGTCACAGACATTACAGCAGCCAGAGAAATGACAACATTTTAGAAGGTTACCTCTCCAAATTGTTGTTTGGTTACCATGTTTGATGGGGTTGCCATAATTGGAATGTCTAGGCAAGAAGAATGTAATTTTTGACCACTAGAGATTCCAGGGCATAATGAATATCCTCTTCTGAGTTTTTTGCCTTTTTTTTTTTTCCCTTTGGTTGATTGGTCTCTCTTTTTTTTTTTTTTTTTTTTAAATTAGTTTAGAACTTNGCAGCTGCGCTGGGCAGGGCACGTCTCCAGGATGGAGGATCACCGCCTCCCTAAGATTGTGCTCTATGGTGAGCTTGCCACCGGCTGCCGCAAGAGAGGAGCCCCGAAGAGATACAAGGACTCCCTCAAACAACACCTCAGCCTTGGCCATATTGACCACCATCAATGGTCCGCTCTGGCCTCCAATCGGGAGGCATGGAGGCACACCATCTATAACGCTGCTGCTTCCTTTGAGAGCGCACGCAGGATCAGTCTGGAAGAAAAAAGACAGCACAGAAAGAACCGTGCCTCGCCAATACAGCCTGTGGACTTTCCACTGTGCCTTTTGAGACCGGACTTGCCTATCGCGCATTGGCCTTTTTAGCCACCAGCGCGCTTGTAGCAAACGTGGGGAGAAGAGCCCTTCTCAAATCTTCGTTCGCGAAGCCCAGCCATGATGATGATGATGAGTTTAGAACATCTAATAATCTCTCTAAGTCATTTCAGTGAAGAAACAAGTCTCAAGAAGACTGCAAGGACTAGTTCTTTGGCCTACTACACCATATATATTTGGACAAAATGCCAAAAATGCCTTGAAGTGTAACAGTCTTTCCTTCAGAGCATGTCTGAAACTCTTCTGTAGCAACTTTTGACTGCCTTGATAGTTCTGCCAGAGCTGATGGTAAAACATGATAAATATAGAAAAATAGAAAGAATATAATTACAACTGTAACTAGATTAGCTATTTTTTCTAAATGCCATCTCTGAAAACAATTACTATCTATATAATTATATGTGCGTGTGGTAACACATTGCCTGTGGAAATTCACACAAGAATTTGACTCAATATTCTAATAGATTCTGCACTAAGAAGTGCATATGGTACACAGTATTGTCTTTCCTTGGACTTAAGAAGTTAAACGTAAAGAATTTTACAAATCATTCAAAAGCTTCCCCTGATCCATTGAACTTAAAATAGATTAGTCTCAAGGGAAAGTCAACTTTCCAGACACTGCAATTACAGTGAATGATAGCAAGCCAGAGACATCTGTTTAATGGAAACCTACAGACCAGTACAGCTAACTATGTAATTCATTTTTTCTTCCTCCTTGCACCAGGGATTCTGTGCTGCTGATCTACTCAGTGCTACCACCTCTGCCTAGTCCAAAAGCAAAAGCAAACCAAAACAAAAATCCCCAAAAAACAAACAAAAAACCCAACCCCAAGATATTTGTGAGAAAATGTAAAGTTACAGGTGATTGAAATTAGTTTGTCACTCACCAGAGAGCCTAGCAAGAGAACAATGGGAAGATAATTTTACTCTGTTTCTGGAGGTATTCATCCAGATATTAATAAAACAGCTATGCACTGCCTTGAGGACTCAACATCAGAACTTTCACAAGGCACCTAGCTGCAGAGAATAATTACATACAAAGCATGTATTCCTCTATACAGCCCTTTAAGCAGTGGGATTAGCTCTTCTAAGCACAAAAAAAGCTCCAAATAGAAGCAATTTCAGGGGCTAAACGTAATGTTAAGAATTCCAAACCCCACCTATGCTATGACTAAGGCTCTGCAGTCACAGTATTTTGTGCTCCACTCCTTTCAGTTGTCAGAAAGGAAGCATAGTTTGGGTCCTAGATCTAAAGGAGCATGACTGCTACTTGGAAGAGATGTTAAAATAGGACAAAACCCACTTAGAGTGTAGGATGCACCAGTGCTGTTTAAGGGAGCCATAGCCTGTGTTAAGAAAACTTTCCTGTCTGAACATCCAGGAGCCACTCTGGCAGTCACACTCACACCACCTGGGCTGGGACCGAAGCCCCTTTGCAGCTACACACCCCACACTCACAGTCAGACCAGGTTTCCTTACCAGCTCAACCCCACGTTTCCCATAGCAGATTGTCAGACATCCAGATTCTTAAAATAACTTAATCTTGGTACAGTAACTAAATAACAAAATAACAGCTCGAGCTGGTGTCTCTGAGGAGGGAACCCTAACAAAAGGACCCCTGGGCTTTTATACTCTTACAGTCTAAGGGTTGGAAAGCCTAGAGATCACCGGTTCCTGCCATGGCTCTTCATGTCTGGTCCCCTGGCAGGGCTACAGTTCCCTGTGCCCTTTGTTAAGCAAAGGATCGGCAGTTCATGGCCTCTTGCTTCGGGCTGGGGCTCCTGCCTGCTCCAGAGCTCAACCTGCAGCTGGCACTGCATCTGCACACCAAGCTACCTGCACTGAATGCACTCTTTAACAACCTGTTGTTTCAGTTGGTGGTGGCATAGGGGAACTCATCAGTGTTCCATTCTTGTTGAGCTGCTCATACCACTAATGAATCACAGAATATCCTGATTTGGAAGGGACCCGCAAGGATCATCAGAATCCAACTTCTGACCCTGCACAGGACAGCACCAAGAATCACACCATGTGCCTGAGGGCATTGTCCAAATGCTTCTTGAGCTCTGGCAGACTTGGTGCTGTGACCACTTTCCTGAGGAGCCTGTTCCTGCTGTTCCAGCACCCAACAACCTTCTGGGTGAAGAATCTTTATCTAATATCCAATCTAAACCTTCCCTGACACAACTTCATACTGTTCTTGGGTCCTGAAAGTGGTCACCACAGAGAAGAGACCAGTGCCTGCCCCTCTGCTTATCTTCATGAGCAAGTTGTAGAAAATTACATGAAAAATGACAAAAGGGTGGGTGGGTGAAGGATGTGTTTTCTGTGAGAATTTCTCAAATGGAAAGAAGATTCTGAAAGCAAAAACCTACTGTCTTCCTGCAAAGTACTGCTGTTGAAGAAGCTTAGTCTACTGCAGGTGGATGTAATGTGAAAAGGTTGTGAGAGTGGTAACATTATCCAGGTGTCAAAACTGGACTTCTGTTCTTTGGATGATCACAGAATGGACATGGATGAACCTTCATTACCTGTTTTCCATTTCTGGCATTTGGTATAGATTGGTCAAAGTTAGAACACCTAATTCAGATTGCTGAACTATGCTGAGAAAGACATCACAGCTGTATTTGGCTTAAAGCAGTGTTTTAAAATAAGCATAGAAAATGGCTTCCCTGAAGAGTTTCAAACATGGTTCATTTTTGAGCCTTCTGTGTAGTATTAGCCTAATTTTATGTCATGATGGTTTTTGCTTTCTTTACCTTCCTATAGGGAGTTTACAGAATGTAGCACTATCTGCAGGTTCAACAGTAGTAGCTGAGGGATAACTCTTAAAAAAACCCCACTGCTTAGGTTAACTTTGTTTGTTAAAGTAGTGTATCCTGAAAAGATCTGAAGCAACTGGAAATCTGTAAATGAAATAATAGATTAAAGATTATTCTGGGTAATTTTTTTGCAGACATATACCACAAGAAAAACTGTATAATCAAGTAATTGTCTTTTGGAAAACTCTTGAACAAGCTTATGGTGTGACACTACTGTTCCTGGAATACAGACTACTAGCAGCTGCTAGTACATAAATTTTTTTATGTCAGTGTCTGCTCATAAACCCTCATCATGATTTAGCCTACTCTCTCCCTTATTCAGGAGGTCTTTCTCACTGAATCCTTAAAATACTTTTTTAAAAATACAAAGACAGCAATTTGCTGGGAAGTATTAGAAACTCTTCAGGTCAATATACAATCCAGTGAACTTCCATCCACAAAAAACTAGGAAATGAAAAGCGTATTTGCTAGCTTTTTTTGCTAGTCATGTGTTGACTTCTCCAAAGACCCATGACTTTTCATGGCTGTTTCATGCATACTGAAAACTACGATAATCAGCCATATCTTGATTCCTCAAGATGCCCACCTTTTCTCACTATTTCTAGACTACTTCTTCTCAAGACAAGGCACTAATCTGAAGTCAGGCAGCAAAGAAAGTGAATTGGAAGTAACGTTCCTGAGCTTGCCTGATGATTTTCAGGGCTTGTGATAATACTAAGTTTTTGAACTTAATGTACTGCCTTAATTTTTATGATTTTGAGCAAGACGTTTGTTGTCAGGAAGAAATCTAGTTATCATTAATCCTCTGCAGCCCTGAAAATCAAGTTGGAGTCATTTTGCTGCCCAGGGTCAGCACTGGGGTTTTAGTGTTATTAGGGGCATGTATTATAGGCTCTGTGATACCTCCTTAAATCCAAGAATGATTTTAGATGTTTCAGAAGCTGAGCTAGTTCACCAGTGTTTAAATTTAGATATTTAAGTTGTATGTGTAAGAGGCTGATGTTTGAACTGCAACCAAACTATTTTCTGTTCCTTAAAATAATTTTAAATAGTATCTTTAAATTATCCATTATCACTGTGCCCATAAAGGATGCATTTAATGACAAATTTGTAATGCTAAATAACAATCTAACACATATTCTTTTTCCTCAGAGCCTCTAAATATGTTTTCTAAGTCTTCTGAACCTATTTTCTTCCCTGATCTATATCTTACCAATCTTTGATCCATAACAGTTTCTCACACATCTGTGGCTTAACCAGAATCTGTCTGGATGAGGCGGTAGCATTGCTTCAAAGCTCTTTAATCATTGTATCGAATTAATGCAATTACATGCCTGATGCATTAGAAATCTCACCTTGGATCTCCATATTTGCAGCTCCTTTTGAGTCCTCTGTAGCCTTTTTTTTTCTCCATTCTGGAGGCAGGCTTTCCAGTCTCCACAGGCTTATCTGTTAATGTTGCTAAACAGAGAAGTACATAGAGGGATATTTGCAGTAGAAAGAAGGTGGAGGAAGAATAAATAGCACACTAGCAAATAAAATAAGTGTTGCTTTATTTCCTTAACTAGATGGAGTCACTATGCATGTAATTGAAATGGGTTTCATATTCAAGAAGGAATGTTCACTGTTTCAATACCATACTCTCAAGGTTTGAAATCCAAGTGCTGAGTTGTACATGTAAATTGCATAAAGTAATTGTTCCTTTCAATAATGAAACACTGAGACCCTTGCATTTCAAAGGGAAAAGGCTCCAAGGGAGTTGAAGGTAACTCATAGAGAAATATTCACAAGACTAAAATTTAATATAAAGCTACAAAGAAATAACTTCCTTTTGTAAGCAAAGTGGATCCTGATAAGGGGTAGGTATGTTTTTTTCAGTATGCCTTGTGGCTGCAGGATGTGGTACTACTTTTCAGCATATTCTCAGCAGGGTTGGATCAATACAACTTTAATGATATCAGTGCAATAACAATAACGGTTTATATTATCTGAGGATCTGTCCCTTCATGTTTAATACTTAACCTATTCATTTTGTCCTCAATTTCTAATGGTTACTATTTCCAAAGAGAATTTCACAATCCATGCTTGTTTTAACCTACTTTAAAACAAAATGCATGAAATGCTGGCAGATATCTCTACAGAAAAAAAGTATTTCAACCTTGTCACTTGTAGACCAGTACTGACAAATGGATTGGCAAGGTCTAATTAGAAATGCAGCACTGATGCAAACCAGATGCAGAATGATATGGGCACTCTGTCAATGGGATTTTAGCTGATGTCCTGTTGTAAAGCTGATTGCTTGCTGATTCCCAAACTTCATCAGAACTACTAATTTCTTTCAGAAATTATTTATTCTAAATTTAGTTATGTATAGCTAGGTAAAACTTTGATTAAAGTTGTTATTGCTATAAGGCTTGATTATGGTTTAGTTTGAATGAAAGATGTATTTTCAGGTTAGTGACATCAGTAATAAACATAATGACATCAGTAACAAACATAACAACTTAGCTTCATGTTTTTTTTTTTCTGTGGACTTTGATAAGGATGACCTTTCAGAATTATGAGGGGATTTAATTAGGGACATTTCTGAGAGATTCAATGAGAAATTATTAAGTATGTGATATTTACAATTGGAGGCTTTCAATTAGAAGCTGTTCCTTTTCTGGTTCCAGCTGTTTGGCCTAAGATGTGAGAAGGAGGATTTAGGAAATCATGGGAAGATGTGAGGAAGATGAAAGGACACCTGGCTGGTGGACAATGAAGAGCACTGAAATCAGAATATAGAGAAGATCTAAACAGAGCATGAGGGAACTGAGGTCAGTGGACGATGTAGAAGAGGTTGCAGCAAAAGGAAGACATCCACAGGGTCAGAGAGGTTAGGGAGATGGGGAACTGAGGGAACAGGAAGATAAAAGAAATGAAAAAATGTTAATTTCCCCATATATTCTTCCCATATCCTCAAACACCTCCCACACTCAAAAAAGTCCTTTCGCGTGGCTGTCATCCAGTGTACATGAGCTCTAGTTGGATCAGGCTTGTATAGAGCATGCTAGGGTTTAACCTTTCTCCAGCAGACATTATGATTAGCCCAGTTTAAACTGGTGTTCATTAGCAGAAGCAGTCATAAGCAGAAACTGGTGCCAATAGGGAGTTAATGTTGAAAGTATGCTTCATTGGAGTCCAGCCAACAAAATACCCTTTTCCACACAAAAAATCATCACCTTTTGAAAACTAAAATATTAGGGAATCTGGTAATGAATGGTTCAAGAGATGCAGCCAGTTCACAACTGAAATTTAATCCTTCCTTACTCTTTACTACCCTACTCAGCATATGCCCACCCATCCCAGCTTAAATGGTCCCAGAGTAAAGCTTGCAAAAAATGTATGCAAAGGTCAGAATAGCAAATTGCTATAAAAGGTCCACTGTGGGAATCAAGTATGACAGGTGATCAGTGTTAAGGAAACAAAGAATGTACTGTAAAGGCATTGCTCACTCTCCCTGCCCCAAAATGGCCTTGAAATACTCTAGCTCAATAAGAAAATCTAATAATGTTCTGCCTTATTAATAAACACACCGCTTTTATATTGCAATAAATTTCATTATGACACTAGATTTGGCTTTCTCAATGTTAGTACAGGCTGCATATGAAATTGTTCCATGTTTTTTGCCCATCCTACAAGGAAAAAGCAATATTCAGGCTATTGTAATAAGGGCAGGAGGATGACTAAATTGTTTTTTTCATGTTACACATGTAGGTAAAGGGACCTTTTCCAAATCTGTTCTCTTTTTAGGGATGATCTTCCAGATCACCTAAGACTGAATGTGTTTTATGCTGTTCTTCTCTGGACAGAAATCAGACAAATCAGAGCAGACTTTTTTTTTTTTTTTTTAAGTAAAAAGTAAATGCTTTTGGCCAGCAGTAATTGCATTTGCAGCTCTGAAGTTGCCTCTGGGTCTGTCATGCATCTAACTAAATATCCTTTTCTTTTCAGTGAATCACAGGGTTTCTTTGTTTCCAGCTAGTTACAAATGTCTTGTGCAATGCCTATCCTGGAAAGCTCTGAAAAATACTTCATACATTGTGAATAAAGATGGCAAATTTAAAGCTCAAACAGCCAGGTGCAGACTGCCCACTTTATGCACCTCATTTAGGAAATGCAATCCATTTTTCTATTAATTGTTGCCAGGTGACTCTGTTTAGTCTGTACAGTCAATGGAGAGAAGGAGACACCTCATTTACAC
The DNA here is from genome assembly GCA_013400415.1 of Scytalopus superciliaris. Taxonomy (NCBI): domain Eukaryota; kingdom Metazoa; phylum Chordata; class Aves; order Passeriformes; family Rhinocryptidae; genus Scytalopus; species Scytalopus superciliaris. The sequence goes on along the minus strand of VXBX01005250.1, from coordinate 37,871 downwards.
ATCTTGACTTGCTTTTAACAGTGGACTCTACTCCAACCAGCTAGTTCTGGAGGTCATACTTAAATTTTGGATTCTTTTCTTGGAGCCATGAATCACAATATTACAGAAAGCCTTTCCTATTTGGGTCCCAGTTCTAACTTTAAATACACAAAGAGACAGGGTCCTGTGGTGATCCTGGCTGAAGCTTACTGAGAATTTGTCCTACCATGTTGTAGAAGAGAATGATCTTTTCAGTAGTGCAGAGGGGACTACACAACAGCTGTCAGGAAAATAAAAGAAAATCAAGTAATCTCATTGTGCTTGTAGTGCTTTTGTTGGGGCACTATGAAAATGAGTGATAGCTGTCCCAGATTTTGATTTCATGGGCCTCTGAATTTCAAAAAAGAGAGGCAGAAGTGATTCCACACTTCTGGAAGAAGAATGTTTGTTAGAACATGTTACTCATCCTCGTGGCTGTGGCCATCCCTTTCAAACAAAGCAAAGGAACAAAGCAACCTCATAGCACTGAACAACAGCAGAAAGCTGCCCTTTTATTTTTTTTTTTTTTATTTTAAGAAATTAGTTCACAAGTACTGAATATCTGAAAAACTCTGGATCATCTTAAAATTTCCAGTCTTTTAGGTAGATAAAACCATTCACTAAAAAGTATCCACATAGTATCAGCCAGTAGCACATCATTGTCTTTTATGTGAAGAGTGATTTACAGGAATTACATACAGTTGTCAGGAGAAAGAAAATTTAATACTGTTGATATGAATTTAACCCATTTTCTTATTTGATAAAAAAGTCATCTCTGTTGAGTAGAATTCAGTCTTCAACACCAACAATCAGTTTTCATTTTGTATAAAAAAAGATACTTAATGATATAGCACACAAGTTCTTAGAATTCAAGATAGAGCATTTGTCAATTGCTTGATATAAATGACAGATGTTTATAAGTAATAGAGCAGTGGAACAAATTTTGTTAAGAAGGGTATGAACCAGATGTTCACAATATTGGTTTTTTGAGAGGAAAATGTCTTTTCACATTGTCTATGGCTCATGAGCCAAAAGAAAATGTGTTTATAACAGGAACTCACACTTGAGACCTTATCCTTTCATCAGCAACATAAAAATGATGAAGCATTGGGCATAAGAAAGTATTGAAACAGCACTTACATTTTATAAATACTTGTAGGACCATGATACGAAATTTTTCACACTTCCTTTATCTGCATTATATCAGATTTAAATCTAAGCACAAAGGGTTTAAAAGCATTACTGCTGTAACATCTGCTCAGTTATTTTTAATCAATCATAATGAAATCTGGAGGATTTTGAGGAGTAAATATGGCACAGTTTTTTGTTTTTTTCTTCAACTTTATTATGTACAGAACAACTGGAGCATTTTAAATTGCCCATGTTCCTCTAAGTGATACCTGCTTACTGTTCTGAGAAAGGGTTAAAAGACCTCATTTTCCTTAGTCCTTGTGGTACTTCTGGCAAAGTTTTCCTCCTCTGTTAATCGAAATGTGAATGATAATCCAGAAGCTGCAGATTTTACCCCAATTAACACTCAAAGTAGCTTGAAAAACAACAACCAAGACCACTTTAATTTCGACTTGCAGAATGTTGGAATTAATCCCCTGTTTTAGAGATTGAATTGGGGCCATAGAATAGGGAGAGGGTCCCTTGTTAAAATAGATTAATTCTTTGAAAGTATGCAAGAGGTGGATGGAATGGAAGAGAGTTGCCTTTGATAAACATTCAGCATTCAGGTCCTCATTAGTCTGCTAGGGTTATGCATTTTGAGAGTCAAATGAATGTGGTAGAGAGTATGTAGGGAGACTTATTAACAGATGTCCGTGACAACCTCGAGACAGCGTATTAGTCAAAGACTAGCAGGGTATCTAAAAGTTTCAGAAAATTGGCTGCATTTTATTATCTGTTCACATATTTTTTATGTCTTTTCTAATCCCATTATATACTGTGCTCTTTTGGTCACATTCCATATCAAAAAAAGGATTCTAAAACCTGTGAGACCACTTCTTTTAGGAAAAATCGTTATATGAAAGCTGAGTTTGTCTCCCAACACACTTGACATAAACAGAGAACATTTTCGTGTGCACTCAGGGCAGCTTTCACGTGTGCATAAAGGAATCTTAATCCCAAATAGTTGTAAGATAAATTCATACGTTTGATTCTTGTGTCCAACATTTAATATGACAGATTAAAAAAAAAAAAAAAGAAGAGAGAGAGAGAGAGAAAGAAATATCTTGTTAGTTGCAATACTATACTTTTTTCATATAACTAAGTACATCCTTCCTAGGATATGATTATTTTAGTAATTTGATGCTACCCTCTAATGCTTAAAGAAAATCAGTGATGTAGATGCCAAGACAGACTGCAGGCCCCTTACAATGTCCTTTCCAATCTGCAGGAAACAAAAATGAATTATCAGTGATGGTGATAGCCCATGTGTTGAAAAACAATAAAAGAACAAGTTACAGCTCAACACTTTTCCTTCAAGTATTTAAGGTCCTTATGAAAGTATAAGAAATGGGAAGAACGTATGACTTTCTTAGATCACTTTCACTGCATGAGGCATTGGCACTGCACTTCACTGGAGTGCAAAAATGCCAGCAAAGCTATAAGTCAGGTATTTGTAGTTTATTTTATTAGTACTACGCTGAACCACAAAATAGATAAAACAGTTTTATGGCTTACATCTGGTTGAATAATAAAACATATGGCTCTGGAGTAAAGCATGTGCAGCTGTAATTTACTGTAAATATCCAACTCAAGATAGCTATGGAGATAAAAAACTTACGGCATGCACTCAGGGTTTATCCCACTATCCATCACTACTTGAATATTTATGATACTCTGACATTTGTGGTTTATATGTTAATTAACCACGTTTTAGGAGTTTTCTTTAGGGCATTTTTTTCCATGTATAACAGATATGGGTTCACAGGAGTGGACACTACTGGGCTAGTTCTTTTCTCCTGATATAATGGTTTAGTATATCCTTCATTATAGCGTTATCATAATAATGGAGTTACTATTGATATTGTAGGACATTTCCCAATGTAGACTAAAATGTGACACTTTCCTGATGCTTTATTTAAAAAAAGTCTTTCCTTAATCATATTTTCTATGAGCATGGGCAAGAAGTTCAGTCTCTTCTTTTTATTCTTTTGTGTAACTCTGATAATAACAGGAGATTAAATAAATCAGGGTTTGTTGGCTTTTGGACCATACAGCTAAAAGTAGAATTTTAATTTTTTAAAATATATTTTACTTTCACAAATGAAAAATACTGAACCCTTTTTGGACCCTTTTGTATAGTAATATGGGATTGGACTGATAGGTAGTGTTTTTGGTCAAAATTTGGACTGACCATTCTCCAATTGTTTCATTGATTAGATGGGGTATGTCTGAATTTTTCCATCACAGAATCACACAAAATCACAGAATACACTGAGTTGGAAGGGACCCACAAGGATCATCAATTTCAAGCCTTAGCCCTGCACAGAACCATTCCCGAGTCACACCATGTGCCAGAAAGTATAATCCAAATGCTTCTTGAATTCTGTTAGTCTTGGTGTTGTTACCACATCCCTGGGGAGACTGTTCCAATGCCAAATCACTCTGTGGGTGAAGAACTTTTTTCTAATATCCAGCCTAAACCTCACCTGACACAACTTCAGACCATTGCCTTGCATCCTGTCACTGGTCACCAGAGAGAAGAGATCAGTGCCTGGCCCTCCTCTTCACAAGTTGTAACTGCAATGAGGTGTCCCCTCAGACTCCTCTTCTGGCTGAACAGATGAAGCAACCTCAGCTGTTCCTCATGTGACTTCACCATCTAGCCAGACTGCAAGATCAAAACCTATTTCTGAATTTGATAACTTAGATTCAAAATTTATTTATGTGACTTTGGACAGGGACCTATGTCATAACTCAGATCAGAGAGGACTTTATTCCTGGTTTGAATCTGGATGTGTCTAAATGGGATTACACATGAGTGACACTACAATCATCATGTCTGTATTGCAGTAAAATGTCGCATCAGATTTTGAAATTTGTGTTGACAATGATCAGCACTGATGCTAAAAGTTAGCTTGAATCCCAGTTGGTACTGAACCCAGAAGATGACTTTATTACTCCACTATCCCCTCCCAAGGGCCTCTGTCAGACCTTGGCTGTGTGCCTAAATCTCCTTTCTGATCTTCTTAAAGGATTTCTCTTAGCAGATAGCATCTCTTGCAGGCATGTATCATACCTGATAATAAAAGAATGGCATAGGCACATAAATGGACCTCTTTTCCTGCTCTTTCCTCTATAGGAATTTGTTTTCCTCATTTTCCATACCCTTGTGTGACAGATGCCATGGCATTGGACATCGCCTCGCATTTGAAAATTTCCACATTTGCAGACACAGTAGAGATCTTCTCAAGGTTTTCTTTGTTTGAGAATATAGTTCTGCTTATGGAAATTAAGCTTGCAGATCCATTAGTGAAGTACAAGTGTCAGAAGGAATGTCAGTGACTGAAGCAGTGAAACTAATTGCAAGAGAAGTCTGGAACAACTGAAAGATGAAACCCTGTATTTATCCAAAGAAGATTCCTATAGGCACAATGAAACAGAGATGCAAATGTCATCTCTTAGTTGTCTGGAAAAAGGTTCGTGGGCATGTGATTGCTTCTGCAGAGAAGAAAAAAAAAAAAAAAGAGAAATCAGAAGTCTCTATGAGACCCAGAGACACTGGGGTCTGTTGTCGCAACTTATTTTTCCTTTTCTGTTACTATAAATGCTTGGCCCAAGACCTTGCTTCAGTCAAAACCAGTGTGGCTTTGATTCATACCTGAGGGTTCATTATATAGTGCTGACTTTTGGAGCTGTGTTTGAAAAGCAGTTGCAGTTTTGAGTCAATGCCAAATGCAGTACCAATCCTTTAAGTCAGGCAAAGGGTAGTAAGTAATATATACTTCCATAGGAATCCTGTATGCATAAGCAAGGAACAACTGCCTTCCCATTTTGAAGGACATTTAATGATATTGTCTATGAAGACTTATCAGTTTGTGTCCTAGCTATTCATGTATAAGTTCTTCTCTTCTGTTGCTCTAAGGGGTTTACACCACCTTGCATTTTAGATGGACTGTGATCTAGCCAAGGATACTACTCATGGGTGACTTCAGCGAGTTGCAAGCTATGTAAGAAATGTTTGGTGTAAATTTGGATTTTCCTATGGAGTAATGTATTATTCTGGGTTAGCCATGGAGCTGGAGTTGTTACTGTGGAGGATTTTTGCGGTTTCTGAGTATCTAAGTCCTGGTGCATATATTTTTGTCTTTTAAAAAGAAATGGGTTTTGATTTGATGAGGTGTCTGGCCAGAGAAGTGACTGTCAAGTTTCAGAGTGGATGCTGTTGTATTACTACTACAAATTTTCTACAACAGCTGGGGGGAGCAAGAGAGCCAGATTCTCCACCTGGCCCCATATTAGAATTCTCACCCCAGTAATTTGCTATAAAGGAAAATAAGGAAATCAAGAGAACAAAAATTAATCAAACAAAGAAGAAAGACTTAAAAAAAAAAAAATCACTGTGAGGCTTATCTTAAAGCAATTTCACAAGAAAATAAGATCAAAACCAAAGCAAATTGCATGCAACCTATGAACCTAGAAAAGCAACAATTACACAACAAGAGACTACACAAAAGACTGTGCCCTATCATTAGCTCTTCTTACTCATCTACGTACTCAGTCAGTAATTATGACAGAGCCATGGACAGAAAACAGACTGATCAATGCAGAATCTCTTGGAAGACAAAGGAAAAAAAAGCCATAAACCCAAAATAAAACACTAAAAAAATCCCTTATCAATAAAATTTCTGCCAAGCTACAGAAAGAAATGAAATGCAAATTTAACAAATTAACCATGTGATTAACACACAGTGGGATCACTTCAGGCATTTTGCTTTGCTTCTCGCCAGAATGTAATCCTACTGAGAGTTATTGCTGCCTCAATATTTCCACAGTGGTATCATAAAAAGAATTCAATGACTTTATAGAATCTGCAGCTCCATACTTTCAAAGCTGTAGTTTGAAACAAATTCGTGTTTTAAACATTAAGGCACTCTAATACTGCTTGTTATATACCTTAAAGGGCAGAAGAAAAAAACCAGGCAGTCTTCTGGAGCTGATTGTGGGCTTCAATTTGACATCACTTTCATTCTGTTTCTTTTGAAAGCTCTCTTTGAGCCAGTGTTAGGCTCAACCTCTTTAGAATGATAAAAGCCTCCCATTGGTATTGATGGGTCTGTAGGTTGGGATGCTAATACTTAAATAAAGGGTATATAACCAACGTGTATATGGAATCCAAAATAAATCATAAAAATCCCTTTTTGATGCATGCAGTTGTGCCCAATATGAAATAATCCAACCCTTGGTTCCTTTAGTTTGTGGGAGGAGGGAATTCTTCAGTGTGTATCTTGTATTTTAGGAAACAGAAGTTCATCTCCCTCCTCCGTGAGTGCAGAATTTTAAAAAGTGTTGAACAACATGCTATATTTAAATTGATGTCAGCAATGTAATTTAATCACATACAGGCTCAATAATTAAAATCAATGTTTGAAAATAGTTTTCAAATAAAAAAAGAACCGTGGATTTTATTAATAATAGACTCTTACACTACTTTTTTTGTTCTTTTTTTTTTTTCTTATTTCAGTCAGATATAGGTTTGTGCCCTAAAAGTTTTTGCATGCAGATGTAAGGAAAACATAGTGCTTATTCAAGCCAGTGGGGAATGATAGCTTAGACATTTTTGTGGCTGGTGTCAGGATTGCAAAACATCTTTAGTGCCACTTCACAGGAGACTTCATTTCTTTTTTCAGACGTTCCCTACATAACATCCAATTATTAGGTTTTATGTGAGTGAAGCGATTTTCACTCTGAATGCATATTAAAGAGAACACATGTTTTCATTTTATGGACCTGTAACACTGAATCTTTACTAAAAGAGAATAAAATACTTATGAAAGGTTGTTACATAGAGTGCACAGAAAAAACAGCCTGGATCTTATTGCCAATTCCTTTAAGCAGTGACAATCCTCCTCCCATGTACCAATATACATGAATTTTCACTCATCATAGTTGCACTAAAAATTGCTGCTACACTGATAGTATAGAGCCTTAACATAGATGGAAAGAGGAGTAAAGACCACACTCCCAGCCATGGTGAAGAATATGATGGCTAGAAAGGGGGTTCTTATACAGGACTCTGAGAAATGCTACTGCTAACATCGGCATAATTCAGCATGAAGCTGTGACAACCATGCACTCAGTGCTGACCATTTTGGCTTTTCTGCAGTGGTAAATTAAACATGTCTGGGACTGTTCTCTGGCCAGCTGACAGGGAACAGCTAATGCCAATGCTGTTAAAGTCTTCTTTCTTGCCTGCTAGGAATTGTCTTTGGCCAATACTAACTCCTGAGCCATGCCTGGGAGTTGCTTGGGAGGGTACTAATTGGGACAGGCCAAAAACGTGTCACAGGCTGCTGTGATGCTGGTGCTCACTTAATAGAATTCATTGTTGATTTTCAGTGCCTATATATGTCTCTTGGTATGCCTTTTGGGACAATTGATTTTATTAGCAGGAACATAGCCTAAACAGTGAACACAAGAATTGAGTTCTGTCTTGATGTTTAACCTTGAGTTTATTAGGTGAAAATCTCTTATGTTTGCTTCTTATCTATGAAATGAACAAAAGCCTTTCTGTACTTCACAGGCTCCAGGAGAATAAACGTAGTAAAGACTAAGCATGATATGATAGTGAGGCCTCTGATTTCTGTAACTGAAATAATTACATCCCTTCCTGTCCCATGCTGTTTGTTCCATTCCAGAAGTTGAAAGGAATGAAGCAGAATAAAGTAGGATAATGGGCTGCCAGCTCAGAGAATTCCTTTGCCATCTGGGCAAAAATTTTCAGCTCTGCTTTCTGTACCAGAGTGTGGTTAATGTTTTGGATCAATATAAGAAATATAGAAAAAAAAAAACAAACCAAAACACCAAAAACCAAAACAAAAACCATTTTATTAATCCTACAATTCTTTTAATATAATTTGTAAAGGAAAATTCACTTCTTTTCAATAATCAGACAGCCTAAATTCCAGCCTGGAATGTGCTTTTGTAGCCAAGGCACAAGTATAAAACCAGTGAAAAGGAGGGAAAAGATTTACAATGGAAATTCTGACAATCACTTTGCAATAATAGGGCTTGGAGACACCTGCTTTAATCAAGGTGGTGCGAATATTTAAAGTGATCTGTTTCTTGATTTTTCAGTTCAGCTGATGAAATCATAATTTCCAGTGAAATAATTTTTTTCTTAAGGATGCATGAGGAAGAAAGAAAGTGAAAGATCCTAATTTTCTATTCACTTGGTAGAAATAAATTATGGCTTCTTTAACCCACTTGATTCCAGGTCTGGCGGATGGAGCTGAAGGAATTACTTTTGTTTAGGAGTGGTTCTTTTAAGTGATAGTGCAGTACAGAAATATGGCTGGTTTGGGGTGACAGTAACTCATGTAGCATGATTACAGCATGGTTTGTCTCTGATGTGGGAATGATTTGCTAAACTTTCTTTGAATTTAGTAGTCACTGGTGTGCTGTAAATAGCACAGAGTAATTTGGGCTTCTGAAAAAAAAGACAGTTGTTGATTGGGGAGGCTGACTCACACTACTTTGGACTTTATTTCCATCAGTAGTGAAGTGGTCCTACTGATTTTCAGGTGCTGTATGCTGATTCTTGCCATGCTGAATGAAGATATGTTACTAGGGATTACATATCCATAAGAATCCATAATGACAGCTATACCTTTAGTCGTGGTTTAACCCTGGCTGGCAGCTCAGCCCCACTCAGCTGCTCACTCCACAAGCTTCCACAACGCTGTGTCATTTAGTTCACCAAGGATTTGCTTCAGCACTGCAAAATAGTTTACTTATTTAGATAACTACTCTAGAGAGATAGATGACTGACAAATTTATGTGAAGACCTCATGCATTGCATGCGTTGTGAAGTACATCTCATGTCCTGTGAAGAAACTGGGGAAAAATATGACTGGGAAAAAAAGGTGGTGAAGTAAAAATAAGACACCATGGAGAATTGGTGTTATCTAATGTACCAACACCATCAATAGTATAGGATTTACACCATAATCATAATTACTAGTCAAAAAATTAAAATGATAAGGGTATAGAGCAAAGGTAGAGAGCTCCTTTATCTGTCTTGGTAGCTTATTTATTTTCCCCCATTACGACTCTGTTTTAGTGCTGTCTTGCATTCTTTATTTCTCTAGTTTCTTGGTGATTTAGCATAAATATGCTAAGACTCACCAGTGTTTAAATTTCAAGTTTATCTAAGCTTTAATAAAAATTATAATGTTATAATATTTACCCAAGTGGCTTTTTAGCTCATTTTCCCCAATTAATTCCTAGTTGCTTTGCTGGCTAGTACTATTATTTAGAAAATAATATAAAGTTCCAAGAAATAACATGCTAGCTCTACTGGATGGAAAAGTAATTACTCTTTGACTACAGCCTAATTGTGCTGTTCATTTCTGCCCTGCTTTATTTGATCTGATTTGACCTTCTTATTCTGTGACCATAGAAACAACTTGAAACATGTGAGGCACAGCAGTTAAGGATGTCTTTCTCTAATTCCCTTTGCTACTTTCTTGCTATTATTTCTTGCTATTATTTATTTCACTAGATTTTCCTCTTATTCAGATCTTCTAGTTTCTTGCCAGGTTTTCAAGTTCTCTGTCTTATAGTTGCTTTCATCTTTCTTCATGGTTTTCCCTATTTGGTGGCTGTTGACTCTTTAATTGGCATAAACATAATTCTTCCAAACATCTATGGTCAATGACCATTGCCTCTTCTATGATGCCTCAAATTGTCATATTAAATGTATTTTTCTGCTTTGACATCCACAAATAATACTTGTTACCCAAGTAAACAATAGTGACTTGTCTGTTCTGGACTTGGCTCAGCTTCATGGTTTAATTAAGAACTTGGATTTAAGAGGAAATTTGATAGTGTCATAAGCTAACAAATGTGCAAACTCTTTGTATGACTGTAGTAGCATTAAAGATGGTCATGATAAACTGTGAAAAGAAATTTGCAAAGTAAAGCCATTACATATAGACATAAAGTGCTACATCTAGGAAGAGGAAAGAATGAAATAAAGAAGAACAAATATGAAAAAGGAATTAAATAGCTGGTGATTAATATTCCAAAAAAGAAGGCAGGAAGCTACATTGGAGCATACATATTGTACCTTAATAAGACCTAATAACATTTATGACTATACTATGCAGTCAGGAGTAATTACATGGATTCAGGTATATATGCCTGCCACCTGCAACTCTACATTAGGATGGGACCCACATGCACACAAACATCTACATCCCAAAAGTTCTGGCTCCATACATAGACAATGTGTCTGTACCACACTGCTCTTTGAGGAACAGTGATGGCAGGACGCTGTGGTATCCTATAACAAACACTGACCAAATACAAAATCTTGTAGCATCCATTGTGCAACTACTGCAAAACAAAGAAATGAAATCCTGTTCAGGAATATACTGATTGGAGTATTGTACATATGAAAGGGCAGGTAATTATTTATTTCCTGTTGATATTTNTGGGGGTAGTTTGCCTTGTTCCCAGCAACGCACAATGAGCTCGTGAAATTTAACGTGGAGTGCTTGGCCTCCATGCTTCCAGACTTCAGGTGAGATGCCGTCTATAATGCTGCTGCTTCCTTTGAGAGCGCACGCAGGATCAGTCTGGAAGAAAAAAGACAGCTCGAAAGAATCGTGCCTCACCAATACAGCCTGAGGAGACTTTCCACTGTACCTTTTGCGACCGGACTTGCCTATCGCATATTGGCCTTTTTAGCCACCAGTGGGCTTGTAGCAAGCATGGGTACAGCCCTTCCCAAGTCTTCGTTCACGGAGCCTAGCCATGATGATGATGATGATGATTAATATTTAAGCTTCATCAGTCCAAACTTCATCTTCCCATGCAGCTATCACATTTCAAGAAAAACTGGCAAGAATCCATAAAACAATATAAAGAAGAACAAGAGGTTAGATAGCTATCCTGTGATGATGGGGATGAGGTTTGCTTAGTATAAAATAGGAAAATCTAAAGAGGGACATGATTACATTATCTTCTGTAAAAGATGCTATAAATATATGATGGTGATTAATTGATCAAAATCTCCCACTGATGAAAATTCCTTCACAATTTCTGAGGAAAAAAATTACTGCAAGGACCAAAAGAGGCTGAAATAGGCTTCCTAGAAAGGCTGTGGACTCTAGTGTACAAGGTTTAGGACAACACATGGCATTGTGTAGGTCTTGCCCCTCTACAGTAGGATGTACTAACAAAGTCTCTTCCAGCTCAATAAATGAAAAAAGAGACAGCATGAGGCAGTACCAAGATATTGTATTATTTGGCACTAGGATTGCATTATTTGTCTTCCAGGCAAGAAGACAATACAGTGTCACATGGAGCAGTGGTTTTATGGATGTTTCTGATCACTGCATTACAGAAAGACAGTGATGGAAAGGACCTCAAAGAACCTTTTCCTTGAACCCTTTAAACCGGAGAAGATTCAAATACCTCTGCTGCTTCAGAAGTGATGCAGAGCAGTGTGTTGCTTGCAATTCTAGATTGATTCATTCTTAGTGTTGAATTTGGGCTTTACTGTAAATTTGTTTTGCTGATATTTTGTTCTTCTATCAAGAAAAAAAAAAGTCTTTCTTCGCTTTGAGAGTAAGTTATGCTTCTTCAGGAAAGAGGATTTCTGTGAGATAAGAAAGGATTTGAATTTATATCAGGTTACTCTGAAGAAACTGTATGCTTCCCCTAAGCAAAAGGAAAGGTGGTTTGCTGCAATCATCATCATCAGCAACTTTTCTTATATTTATCATGGCCTGTGAACATTTAGAGGTGATGTTTTGAGACAATTCCTGCCCCAAAACTGATATTATAAGTTCACATTCTGGATTGTTTTGCAATGAACTTTTTATGTAACCATGATTTAAGAGTAGAAGTTTATCTATAAGGAGCATCTCTGAATTAAAGTGGTGGAGCAATAGCACTGTTTTTGATGTTGTTAAGAGTCCTTGCTGCTTTTTGCTGTCAAAGTATAGAGTAGCATTTTCTGGAGAAGTGGCCTGTGTTTGTGTGTGTATTTGTGTGTGAGTAAGAGAGTGAGAAACACAGAAATATAGAGAAAGAGCAAAAAGAGAGATAAAGACAGGGAACAAGTGAGAAAAAGGAAAAGAAAGAAAAAGGAGAAAGAAGGGAAAAATAAAGAGATAAAGAGAAAGAAGAGGAAGAAAGAAAAAAAGAAAAGCAAGGAAAAAGGAAAAAAAATTAAGAAGGATAGAGAAGGTAAGTAATAAAAAGGGTGAAAAAAAGAAAATGATAAATAAATCCTTGTGTTTATGAATGTTGTGCAGGTTTGGTTGTTTCAGTACTTATCAGAACCCACACCAAGAACTGTTTTGGATCCTGGGGCAAATAAATTTTTCTCTCCATCATTCCTCACCTGGTAAAGCACCTGGGTGGTCCTGCCATGACGCTCCTCTCTCCTCAGTGCCCTCCTCCCTTCCTGCTTTCACTGTAGCACAGAAAACTTAAACATAGAGCAGCAGTGACTGCCAAGAAGTGAGAGGGGCTGAGCCAAGCAGAGGAGGAGGCTGCAGTGGTGTTTCCCCTGGCTCTGCTCCCCACCAAAGAGGGCTGACCCCCTCCTCCCATGCCATTCAGCCCACCATGCCTTGCCTCAGCTGGCCCTACACAGCTATTTGTTCACTAGCTGATGTCAACATACCTTCATTGGCATTTTCAGAGTTTGCCTTACAGTCTCACAGCACTTACAGAGGACCTGAAAATAAGGGCTTGGTCTAATTACATTGGCTTGATGGCAGGTTGTTTTGTCTGCCTGTGTGTGAGCACAGCACATCTGCTCAGTTTAACCAGCACCACTTTGTGGGAACTGCAGGGAGCCCAGCGCACCACCTGGAGAAATCACATCATCTTTGTGTGTCCTCCCCACTTTCTCTTTTTGGTAGAGTACTAAGTGATGTGCCTCCTGGCTTATACAAATTTTCCAGAATGGAATAGCCTCTCTTCTGGAGATTGTGTTCTTGAACTTGAAATTAATTTTTTAAATCCACAGAGGCATGTTAGACTGGAAAAAGTTTCATACTGTCACATTTTAGCATGTTGAAAATAATGATCTATGTGACTGAAAAGAAAGCCATTTTGTTCAGCAAGGTTTCATTACACTGTAAAAACACTGATCATGATGGTGCCATTAGCCCAGTCATGCTGGAAGAGCTTGAGAATGGACCCTGTGGGGGAGAACACTGAAAACATCTTCCTCTTTTTCCTAAAGCATGAAGGGTATATTGATTTGTTTTTAAAAATGAAACTGCCATGTTCTACAAAACATAAGCTTCTCCAAGTCAAGATGTTAATCTATATCTAATACAGGTATATGGTTAAATATGGTGTGAGAGGCAATAGACATTACTGAAGTTCTCTGGTTCACTGCTTTAAGAGAGAGAAACTTAGTACAAATCTAATTTTACAAGGAAATTGCTGAAAGAATGGATGTAATAGAAAGGATATAATAGAACAAGGTATTTAAAAATTTCATGCTCAGATAGATAATAAGCACTTCAAAATTATATCTGGCCACTGAGAAATGTGCACTTACTCCAGAGCAACCACTGCTCTTTAATAATCACTAGCCAGAACATTTAATAACTGACAATTTGATTTTTAGTATTAAGGTGACTTTGGTTTGAATATATCTAATGCCAGATGATCTAATGGAATTTTTTAAAATAAAGTGTGCATTTCTGACTTGAAAGAAGTCACATACTAGACTTTTCCTGAGCTGTATTAGAATAATCAGCTTTTGAGGATGGTGCAGAAAATACCTTAATACCCAAACAGTATGGCTGAAAAGCAAATATTGATACTTTCTGGGAAGCAGGATAAAAAATGAAAGACAAAGTAGATTTTTATTGCACTGTGTCTCAAGTATTTCTACAAGCCTGATTACAAGGCTGATTTGCTGTTTAAGGCACAAGCTGAAAATCATCACAAAAAGGGGAAAAGACAGCTCATTTACTTTACTGAGAACATAAGCATGCAACATAACATGAGAAACAAATTTGCTAAATGGTTAAAATAAATCCATGGTTCATTTGGTCCAGGTTAACAAGCAAGCTTATATCTGTTGACCTGAAGCAATGCTTGAGAAGTGACTAGATCAAACATGATAGTATAAACCAATATTTCAAAGAGACACGAAGTCCAGTGGTCCCTCAGAGCTACTGCTGTTGGATTCAGTGGTAAAACTCCCATTGACAGAAGGACTGGTATGTGCAGGACAAGCCAGTAACAAAAGGACCAATCTTTTTGCAAATTTAGGACAGGCATTTGCTATGTAGGAGAAGTTTGACTTGCTAGTTGAATTGTTGCAGAGGGATTTGAATTCACTAGCTGAAAAAAAATGATAAATGTATTAACTTGTTTTGCACACTGTGACAGATTAAGGGTAATCTTTAGAAAAGCTCCTACATCTTATTTTCAGGAGAGTCACCGAGGTGTTTAAAGGGGCTTTGGATCAGTGCCTCAGTTAACCGGTGTCTGATTTTCGCTGTCAGTTGCTCCAACAGAGTCATATGGCAGCCTGCAAGCTGTCTCGTTATTCCTTGAGGAATCACTTTGTGACTCACATCTTAGCAGCTATGTATAATGGAGGATTGTACTCTGCACTCAAGGGACTAAACTGTTGTATTTGTGCCACCAGTCTGTGCAAGTGGTACTAATTCAGTATGGTATACAACAGGTCCTCTTGCGCCACATGAGATACCAGCTGTCTGTAAGTACTGCGGTTGGAGTAGATGCCTCTGCATTGTATCAGCCCTGCTGCATTGTTGCATGAAACCCTGTGAACACTGGGTTAACACTGAAATTATGACACTGTTCTGTCTCTATTCCTTGTCTTCCTTATGATCCCTCTTTTGTTCACTTGTTCAGGCGTCTTCAGAAAAATGCAAAGATGTTCTGCAAGAATAACATATCCAATGAAATATGTAAAGCAGTTGTTCACAGACTAGCATGCACAAAAGATAGCTAGGAATCACTAAGTGTTAGGCTAAGCACTTATGTGCCCATCACCCTGATAAATGAGCCAATCAAAGGGCTGCTGCAGCCTGGACTAGTGTTTACCAGGAAGGCCCCCACAGCTCTTCTAGAGGTTCCACAGCATGTGAAGTCCAGGACTCCTGTCTTGTACTGCACCACACTAATCCTATTCCTGTCTATACTTGTGTTTTCCCTCCTGAATCCTTGACTTATAGATGATCCCACCTAATTGAGCTCAACCTTGTCTGTAATTTTGGCCTTATCTCTGAACAGTCATTGTCACAGCTTTTTTCTCAGTACAACAAACCAGGGGACAGGGGAAGCTTGCTGTGGGAGTTACAGAAAGACTAGAGTGTAAACCCTACAACACAGAAAATAGAAACTGCTACAATAGAGTAATTGCACTAAAAGAGTGGAGTTCCTAATATTTTTTCCTTCTTCTACGTGGTTTATGCATTGTACTGTACTCTTAGGATTTCTCTTTTTAGTGCTTAGCATTTATTTTGACCGTTGTCCTCAGATGACAAAGGAAAATTCTTGTTTCTGTTCATTTGTAAAACTATACCAGATGTGTATTTTCCAAACAGGGTTGAAATGAACAGGTAGAAGCTTTTTTGCTCCATGTTCTAAACATTATTTCCAATTATATTCCCTCCCTAAGCACTCTCCCAAGGTCATACCTGCACTGTTTGCTCATAACTTTCTGAGTGCATATACTTCTGGCTCTGTCTGAGCATAACTCAAATAGCAGTACCAATCCTATCTAATAAACCCTTTCTTGGTCTAAAGTTCATCCCAATTTACTACAGGCCAGCTGATTTGTGGTAACTCGTATGTCTAGTGCGATATAATTCATATTAGCACAGCTGCCAGTGAAAGAGGAGAAATCAACATATGGGAGTGAAAAGTAGCTGACCTGTCATATTTGCATTAGGAACGTACCTGGACTGTTACTGGAGATTCACCATGCATGGAATTTTTTTAATCCAAACTAGTTTTTTAATGTGCTTGTACTTTTAGCTACTTATCAGCCTCTGTGTTGAATGGCACTATCCAAAGCTTAAGCTTTCCTCTAGATAAGTCATAATTCCTTCCACATGCATCCTTTGAATGAATGAAGAGTAGCCACCTTCATCAACATTTTGCTCTGTCTAAGCCTAACCTATCAGCCCTAGTTATCAGTACTAATAGTACTTATGCAAATAAAAAGATTGAATCAAAGAGGCAATGGCTTATGTTATATATACAATTTACTTTAGACAGTATTAGTAAAATCAGATCTGTATAAAGCACATATTAATGCACTTGTTGTTATGTGTTCTGTCAAAATTTTTTCTTGAAGACATACTTTTTGAAGGAGTCTTTGCATTGGGGATGAAAATGTGATATGCAAGGCCTGCTAAAAAAGAGTAAAAGAATGCAAAAGAATTCATATTTGTTAAGAGGAGCAAAATAAACTGAAATAAAAAGCATACCACTGACGTTTCTCATGACAGACAATCAGACAGAGAGGCTGAGTCCATCTGAAACTTGTAGGTGCCTCAGGAATTGAGCCAGTGCAATTCTCTACAGGTCAGCAGGGGATAATAAGAAAATCTGTCAAACTGGAGGGAAGAGTCAACTTTCTAGACCACAAATCTGATCTGAGCACAGTTGAGAGACAAAGAGTTCAAAAGGTTAATGCTGCTATGCTTATTTAAGTGAACGGTTAGCACTGTTGTGAGAAAACAGATGGAGGAATTATTTGACTGGTTAGGTTTATAAAACAGTGAGCAGAACGACAGACATCTTATGCATAGAAGCTTGTCACAGTGAAAGTGTAAGCTGAGGTCTTCTTTCTGTTTTGCTTACAAGTAGTTTGGATTAATGACCTTCCAATCATCACAATTATGTGCTCCTCTTTAAGGAATCAGTGGGGAAACATCTGGGTTTTACATAACATTCACCATCATGTCTTTCGACAGATAAATTAACAGCTTTGTTTTGCAGCGGCTGTAGAAAGAGACAAAAACATTGGAGCACAATGGTACTTACCATTTTTCTGTCAAGATGGAGCCACTATTAGGGATGCCACTATCAGTGATGATCAATGTGAAGCAGACATATTTACTGGGAGTCTGTTCAAACACAATACAAGGGAATAAATAGCAAGGTGGGGCCATTTTGTGGATAGATTACAACCTATTGCTCATGACCTGCCTTTATTACATCCCTTTCTTTCCATGTGAAGAGAAGAGAAACCCAAATAACAGTGGGTTCTGTTGCTCTGATGACAGCTTGAGAAAAAGTAATAAGGAATTCCTACAGCTATAAAAACAGAGTGAGGAAAGGGTGCCAAGTTACCCTTGGAGCTGTCACTCTTTGCAAGGCTCTTTTCTTTTCACTTACTTTTGTACAATACTTTATGGCCAAACAGCTATTTTTATAGCCAGATGAGGACATAATTCATCCTTTGAGGAGTCTTGGAGAATTGGCAAAGAATTTCTGGTAAAATTTCAGATGGCAAGCCTTATTTCTCTTCTACTTAGATACTGTGCATCTTGAATTTTCAGGCATCTGAAATTATGGATTACCTCATGTTTATTGGATCTGCTGTTCGGGCATGAGCTATGTCCAATTTGAGCAAACAATGAATCCCAAGAAGTGTTTTTACATTATTTTTTATAATAATTTGTCTTTCAAAAACAAGGCAATAACCTGGATACTACTGCACCAAAATATATGAATTGGTTTTGAAAGCACTACCGTTTCATAGTCTTCATTCTTTTACATCCTATTTTGTTTTCTTTTCCATAATGTGGAAAAAACCCCAGAACTGGATGAATATTGAACAACAGTATTCATGAACGTTTGCAGGAATTTGAAATGACTGTTTGATCTCTCCATATCAAGGCCCCTTGTTATCTGCTGCTCCTGCGGTTTCAGACAGAAAGTTTTTTGTTCCTGAGGAGGTTTGAGGAATGGCTGATTTGTGTGAATACCCGTATTTGCATGCGAACGAGGCTATTCCTTTACAAACAAGAGCGTTCATTATTCCTCTGTTTAAAAGGATACACTAACCCAATTAGTGAGCTGGAAGAATATCCCGTGATTTAGCTAACCAATAAAATGCTCCAAGTAGGAGGCAGTGAATACTTAAACTGTGCAGTATCTGAACCCCCATGTTGGCATTTCCCAAACCTTTGAAAGTTGAACCCTGTCTTCAGGAAAATAAGAACAACTGCACTCTTCACCCCTCCCATGTGTTATTAAAAGCATACCAAAGAGAAGAGACGCTCAGAGAAGTCTGTGCGGATCTGAGTGTTCAGATGCTTCCCCTCCATCCAAAACAAGCTTTGAACAGTGTAGAAAGCAACTTAATGTTTATGATTAAAAACAACTTAGCTAACTCCTCTTGAAACAAAGAGTGCCATCACACTCTAGAGTCACCTCTTCAAGCTTTCTGCAGGCTCAGGCAGGTACCAGTTAAACTCAAGCAATATTTACTGCATAGCCTATGAAAGAAAAGCTAAGAGACTGAGACTGTACCTCTGTGTATTTTCTTATGTTCTGATTACAGTCAAATGTAGTCCACCTTTTCTGATGCTGACAAAAATTAGGGTCTGCTCACCTAACTTGTGCAAATGTTAATTTCAGACAGCAGGTACATTAAACAAAACAAAACAAAAAGAAAGGCTCAGAGGAATCAGCAGGATCAAGAGGCATTTCACATTTTGAGACTCAAAGCCTATTTGCAAATGATTCTCAAACAGAAAAAAGGTATTTGCCATGAGTATTACTGAGGATGAATAATCCATCCAGCTGTGCTAAGTAGCATCAGAAAAAAATGAGTTCTTAAGTTATTTCTGGCTAAGTTATACTACATATAAGGAGGTGTATATGATTTAGGTAAGATCTGGAAAAGTATCAAAACTTCTGAATTTATACTCAAGTCTCCACATCTTTGGGTTCAGGGTAAAACGGAAGATTTACAGAGCCTGGCACAAAATGAAAAAACCTGACTAATAATCATCACTACTCCCAACCCTTTCCACAGCTGTTATTTACCTCCGCCTCCTCTTCTTTTTTTTCTTTTTTTCTTTCTTTTCTTTACTCTTTCCCCCTCCCCCCACCTCCTCCCAACCCTTAGGATATTTAATTAATTTTCTAAATTACACTCTTTTTATCTCAGCTTCTTTAATAACTGCTACTTCTTTACCCCACACTGTTCACTTTATCTTATCATGTGGCTTCTTACATCTACTCTGCAGATACATATTCAGGGCTTTTTTTGCAGCTCTGCCCCAGCACCTCATCTTTCATCACCCCACCTCTTTGTTCCTCTTTATAGTGCCTCCTCTTCATACCTTGTTGCTGCAGCTGAAACTATGACATTTCCACACTGTTCCCTGGGCCTAGGAGAAAAGCAAATATAAAACAGTTGAATTCCAGGAGATGATGTTGGCATGAGAATGTATACAGGCACTGTATTAAAGCAGTGGTAAAACAAGACCTCCGTGTTAGCTATAGAAATACAACACATAGACCTCATTCAAGATAGGATTATATTCTGCCTCTGGAATTTGAGCTTTTGATTTTTTGGCATTGACTTCTAGCTTCAACCAGTATTTGCTCTGGGTTTAAATCAGAGAAACTTCATATATCTTATCTTACTTTGATGACAAAATGACCTATATTAACATGGTGAAAAATTCAATGACCATGGCAGAAAATATTTCCAATTTCAGAAGTCAACTACCAGAATCTTCAGAAGATTGAGGACTAGTTGCAAGACAGACACCATATAGCTCAGAAAAACAGTGGAAAAATATCTCTAAGTTTGTTTAACAGAGGAGAAAAAAATAAGGATGTTCCATATATCCTTTTTAGGGTGTTGTGTTGTTGAAACGTGTTGCTTTCTTCCACAACGCATGATATGATCACTCAGTTGTCCTGAATCATCCCTCATTGCTTGCAGTCAAATGATGTAACTTGGAAGTTAAGCTTGAATACCCTGCTTAGGACAAACAGAAAAGGATGGCTGTTAGGAAGCAAATAATCAGATCTTATTTCCCCTTCCTTGTGTTCTCTTACCTTCTCTCTTTATTCTTTTTTAAAAATAGTCAGAGCTTATAAACACAGGATATTGGCTTCAAATGACTTACACTGCTCGCATGTATTCCAAAATTCCTTCTTTGTTTTACTAGTTTTGGGTCTCTGCTGAAATAACGTACCTGCATAATTTTCAGGTCAGTCTTGTCTTAAGCTCCACAAAATGCCTTTCAAATAGCTTTACTTAATAAACGTTAATGATAAATAATGTAGTGTATGAAGTACTTATATATCCAGCTTTTCATAATGTGCCTGTATCTTTCAATCTTTTAAATGAAGTGAGGAGTTTAAGATTTATAAGCTAACCACAAAGAGTCATTCAGCTGTTAAAGAAAATAGTGCACAGACTTGCTGGTCTCTTATAGCTTCATTTGTTCAATTTGCTTTCTCAAAAGCACACAAAAGATTCCTATTGCTCCATGATCCCATACCTCTGAGTCAAAAGGGGATCATGATGGGAGTGTTGGCCAATTTCTTTCCAGCCCTCAAAGGCTCCAGACAAGAAGAAAAAGCTTGTTCTCCATCACTTCCTGAGCTTTGTAGAAAGGCTTAAAATCTCCCCTTCCTCACCCTTGGTTAAAATGAGGACTTTAGCCAGCCCAGACATGGTATTTGAGAGCAAATTGTTTACACCTTTTTCTCCTGCCTCTCCTAGGTCTTCTGCAAGTTTTGGAAAAGTTAGCAGGACTTCATATGACAGTCTGTGTCAACAATAAAGCTAATGTTGATACAAGTGTAGGTAGGACTTTACTCATTTTGCTAATACAGCAAGTTTTCTAATGTTAGTTTAGCTTTGGCAAAAGTAATCTAGAAGTTAGAGCTGTCATTAGTACCCAGACGGTGATCCTAATATGTGTATAAGCCTCACTGAGGTACTTGGAAAGTGGGTACTGATGACTTGGTCCAGGGTGATTACATTTTGATCCATGTCCTTAACCCCAAATAAATACTTTTTGAACAACTCTAAAAAAAAGAGCTTAAAGCAATTTACAGCAACAGCAAAAGACTCCACTGGGGAACAGCATGACATCTATCTGCTTTCTGCCTCCATACCCACAGGGCCAACTTGAAATGCCTTGGGGGAAGGACAAGCTATTCTGGCTGTGCCAGCTGTTCTCCAGCATCATTATTCACTGGCACAGCTAAGGGTACTTCTGAAAATGCTCTACCTTGCACAAGGAATTGATTTGTATGTAGGCGCTTTCAAGACCAGAGAAGTGGGGGGTTGCAGGGGACTGATGGAAAAGTCACCACTCTAAGGGACACTGAATGTTTCTCTGACACTACAGGAGTCTAGTCTTTAATGTAACACTGAAAATTAGATGAAAAATTTTATTTCCACTCCCTTGTATCCATCGTTCTTGTTTCCTGTGCAAACACAGACATTTTTGTCATTAGGCTAAAAATAAAACCTTTTGAGAACTCAAGCAACTTGTCTAGGTCTTTTCATGCAATGTTTTTTTCTGGTAGTAGCAATAACAGGATGTGCTGACCATTTCGCAGTGTAATAATCTGGTCTAGTCACTGATATAAACAGCTTGCACTTTGACCTTATAATTTATTCACATCAGGTCTAATCCAAGACAGTTTAAGTAACAAAAGTATTAATAAATAGTTTGCAATTATGGACAATCTCTTTCCTGTGTTAAAATAAGTGTAATAATGTCACAAATAGAATCTTGTGGAGATGGATGTCTTCCATAGAGCTGACTAAAGTACTATTATTATCACTGTTGTCTTTACAAATAAATTTCATCTAAAAACCTGAATGTGGTTATGATGCTTTCTCCAGTGTATGAGCCTAGGGAGTCTAAAGTGTTGTGCAAGACATGTCCATGTTTAGGGTAACTAAATGCTTCCTTGAAAATTGGTCATGCTAATAACTACAATGTATGCACATGGAGGAGAATTAAAAGAGTTTGTAAGAAGTTGAGGGTCCACTGTCATTTCCCTCATCCCTCCCTTATTTCCTCTTTATTCACCAAAATCTCATCAAGCCTTTCATTGCTCTCCTCCCCTGCTGACTTGAGGAAGTGTTTTTGAATGGTGTTCTCGGAGTTAATTTTAGGGTTTAGGTCTGAATGATCCGTGTTTCTGTTTTCATCCTGATCAGGAAGTACAAAGCCACAGTTTGTAGTCATGCTCAGGTTTGCAAAGAACCATTTCCCCAGCACTTATTTTAAATCTTGTTCTTCTGGGAGGAAAAAACCCTTCCAGTCTGAAATCAAGCCAAATTAGTTTTCCCTTCCTCAAGTATTTCTTGTATTTCCAGAGTAAAAAAAATAAATACTGAAAGTCAGGAAAACATCAATCTATGTGCAGACCTATATGGATGCTTGTGTTTTGTTGAGAAAAATAATGCGATTGCAAATAAAGTTCCTAGACCTTGTCTCATATACATTAGATTCACAAAGGGAATTTTAGTTTCACTGAAGATTTTTTTCCTGAATTATAGGAATATATATTTAGAGAGATTGATTACTATAATGAGTTATAACAGAGAGTGTGACTGTAAAGAACTGCCACTTTACTCGGCTAGTCCAGCCATCCTGTGGGCTGAGTATTCACTGCATTTATAAGGGCCATGTCTTTTATGTTATACTTAGGGAGTTGTAGTTAGACTATTTAAAGCAGAAATTGATGTCTGTCAGGAGACTGGGTATGAGACCATGTTTTATGCTGCACAAACCAGAGGCTTGTAAGAATTTCTTTTTCACACGCATTACTTCTGTGCTAATGCATTAACAAACTGTGGTGAAATATTCATCATTTATAAATAAACATTACAAATAGTCCCACAGAATATATAGAGGAAGACTGAAATTACAGCCAGAAGCACAGTTTTGTGTCCCACTAGCGCAGTGGCCATATAGTCTAAGAGGGATCTTGTTGGAGCTGCAGCCCTGGGAGCCCATGTCAGAGTGAATTAGTCAACACCTAGAAGCTGGCTGGCCACTGCCAGAGCATGTTCGTCTGATCCCCGTAATTTTGCCGGGCCACAGGGAAAAAAAACTGGATACAACTTCAGTCTGTGGATGAAACACAGTAGCTTTGATTTTTTTGTGCTCACATCAACACTATGACTGTTATTTTCTGGGACATGCTAACTTCAGTGGAGTTGCCTGAGCACAAAGCTTGTGGAAAATCAGGTCTGGTGCTCCCATGAGAATTGGAATAGATGACTAACCTTCTGTAGCTTATATCTCTTGAGGGAACAATTTACGGAATGTGGGATATGAGAGATTTATTTTGAATCTATATGGAAACATTTACATGTTGTTTTGGTGGGTTTGGGATTAATGTAACAAAACATGATACTCCATATTTGTTGGCTGGATAGTGTTGAAATGAAGGGTTCACCTTTCTATGGATTCATTCAAAAGTGTTCAGAGGTTCTTTCCAGTACTAGAGTGTGTTGTGGACCAAGTATTTACAAATTTACACACAGGTTCAGTTGAGAAGGCTGGTTTTCATAAAAAGAGCAAACAACAACAAAGTAAAGACTTGACCTGGAATACAGGATATGAAATGGCTTAATCATTTCAGTCATTGTTATGTCCTACTGAAGTAATTTTTCCAGGAACCACTTGTAACTTGTAATTCTCATAAACAGTTGTCTTACGTCCATGTAGCCTCTTTCCTTTACTGTATTGGAAGCACTAGATAGGTGTGATTTGATGTCAGATTAGGTCTGACTTTCTGATCTCACTACGACTGATCAGCTTGAGGAGAGATTTAAGCAGGGGCTGCACTGCTGGAAGAAACCAAGGAAGGATCCAGTCTGTGGTCTCATCCAGAGCCTCTGGAAGTGCACAGTGAAAAGCTAACCCTTTTTCCCATGAGAGTTTGCATCACACCTCTCTACAGTTTTAGCTATTTGTGTTTCTGTGTGCCATACCACACAAGTTCCTGTGTAAAGGCTCACAGTAGCTTTGCCTGTAGGTAAAAGTAATGTGAGTTTTCCTTGTAAAGATTGCAACTGAGTTCACTGCAGAGATTTAATAAAGAATGATCATCTGTGAGGCTGCTTCTGTTCTTTGAGCACCTGTAAAAGATGATTAATTGTTCCCCCCAGAAATATTTTTTAAAATGTTTTCTTACCTTATTTTTACCACCTGTCTCCTCTGAGACTACATCTGAACTTAGAATTTGTCACAAAATGTAGGTGGTGGAAATGCCTTACCTGTTGTCACACAATTGCATTTTTTGGAAGAGGAAAGTGGAAAAGAACTTAGCAAAGTAAAATGTACAGACTTATACCATAAACTGTGTAAGACATTCTCCCTCTAGATTCTTTCTTTATCTTTTGTCGTGGGTTCGACCTTGGCAAAATGCCAAACCTCCCCAAGACCCGCGCAGTCCCAGTGAAAGGAGGGAAGGAAAAAAAACTGAAACTGGAAAGAACTATATACATATATTTACAGGAAAGTTACAATACATATACTTACAAATATAAGAAAAAACAACAATAACTTCATCCAGAGCTATCCACCCCAATAACACACAGATTCCACCACCCAAAACAAAACTAAGCACGTTTCACTGAAAGAGCACCCAGCAAAGTAATATCAAACAAAAGTATTTACTTCCCAGAGACCAGAACTGCTGTGGGCATCTCGGCAGGGAAGCGGCCAGGCCTATCGCTCTGGGAGCAGCAACAGGGAGTCCTCCCCACCACACCGCACGGAGAGAGGGAGGGCAAGAGAGCGAGGATACCTCCCCCACTAGATTTATACTCGACTTGACGTCAGATGATATGAAATACCTCTTTGGTTGCTTAAGTCAGGTGACACTTGCCCCTCTGAATCTACGGAGTGCCCCATGGCCCAAAAGACTGGGGCCTACTAAATTTGGTTTCAGGCCTAACTAAACTAAGGCCTTAATCTAAGTTTTGGGGGTTTATCCAACCCATCACACTTTAATATTACAGAAATGAAAATAATCAGATAATATTCTCAAGTACCTTGAATGAACACAGAAGACAGATAGGAGGCTCAGTCTGGACAGCGTTGTCAAGATTTCAGCTATACAGAGCCCCGAGGCTGCAGGGGTCTAGTTTTACCTGGAACAGAAGGAAAAGTTAGTGTGATATTTGCTGAGGGTAGTGTACATGTTGATACATGCTAAGAAGCCCTATGGTAATGGTGTTAAGAGTCTTCTAGGACAACAGATTGGAAAGGTGGAGATTGCTGCTGTAAGGCCAGGTGGCCCCAGGCCAATGAAGACTACATGATTAACATCCCCAGTGAACCTGCAACTTGCACTTCAGCTGTAAAGTACCTGTCTTCTGCTGGGAATTCAGAATAAGGAAAAGGATGCTAGAAATAGCAAAAAACTCTCAGAGAAGGGAAGAGAGCATTAAGTAAAAGGGGAAATTACTTATAAAATATAGCGTGTCCTCAAACAGTCTATGTTACTTGAACTTGTCTGTGGTAAGCAGCTGATATTCAGGTATGAATCTTTCTTGTCAGAGGACTCCATGGAACAAATCTAGCAAAAAAACCCTAAAATCAACTTCAAGATCCTAAAAATCATGGAGTGGCAACAGTGACTCACAAGAGAGTCAGGTACCAACACTCAGGTAGTATGTTGGGCACACTAGCTGGTGAAGGAATTTGTTGGCATTGCACCCCAGCTAGTGCAGATACTTGATCTTTTAAAATTTGATGGAGGTGCTGTAACACCTAATATATGCTGCATCTCCAAAATCACTGGGATCTGCCAGTGAATTTTTTTCTGCAAATAGCAGCACTCACCCTAAAAGTGGATAAATGGTTCTTATTCTGTTTTATGAAAATATTTCTGACACATAGCAACTTGGGGACAACTCAAAGGATGCTATGCTTAGGGAATCAGACTCCTCAGGAGGCTATTAGAGTGCATACAATTGTCTGGGGAAGCATTCAAAACATATGTCCTAAAATAAACATCTCCTGCTCACACGCAAACCTTTCTACTACTGCAGTTCTTTCACAGGAACACTGTATTCTAGGTTTAATCCTTTAAGACCTTAATAAATTTCATTGGTGTTAGGGTGGGTTTTTTTTTTTTTTTTTGTTTAGTTTTATTTTTTTAATTTCCTTCTTCTTTCCTGTTTTTCACAGTTTTCTAAGAGCACTGGTTTTGGTCTTACCTTGCCTTTTATAGCAGAAGCCAGGTTGTGTCTATTAATTTTTAGCTGGTCACAAATTAACAGGACCTATTAATTGTCTTAGCCTTGAAAGTTTTAGGCTTCCTACTACTAGAAGGAGAAAGCTGGCTTGTTACAAGGTTGTTTCTATCTTTATCGTGTGTTTGGCTGATTATGACTATATTCTGCAAATATGGTAGGCATATGTGCTTATTTCCCTCCTGAGTCATGGAAGAACACATGTGCACACTGAATGTGCTGTTATTGGCAATTTTTATGTATTTTCTTCATCAGGACAAGATATATGTTATACTAGACTGCATTACAAGGCATTTATCTATGTATAGATGTCTGTCTCTAGTTATTCAAATCTCTTTTCAAGCTTTTTTGGTAGGTTCCTTTTTAATATGGGGCACACTAAGCCGAAGAATAAAATCCTTCAAATGTTACTTAAGAGTGTCAATAATCTTTATTTCTCCAAATATATTGACTTTACAATTCTTCATTAAATAGATAAATGCATTTCCATCACAATGTTATTCTTGCTTTACTGCAAAATTAATTGAGTCTATCTTTTCTGAAAATTGCATAAACTAGTAAAGAAAAATCAAACTTAGCCTTTATTTTTCTTTCATATTTAAAGGAAAGTACCTTGTATAATTTCTGTTAAGGTCTGCAGTAAATGTTAAGTATTCAAATGGTTCTACTGTAAGAGGAGCTCTAAGAAGCCTCATTCTTTTAGCGAAATCAAGTTTCTCTAAGCCATAGAAGGCTTCAAGATTCAAGTGACTACAAAATCCAGTTATTTCAACTGAATTGCAGCTCTCAGGGTTTGACTTTAACTGTGACTGCACGTTGCAAATAATATGGTATGCACAATGCAAGAAAAAAAATAAATCAGTAACAGTGAAATGGAAAAGACCTTAGAGAAGTAAATCTCTATGAACAGGTTGGTGTTAATAGTGCTATCCAAATTGGCTTTCTGAGTGCTGCCCTTTACTGCTATGAAAAAAAAAGAAAACAACACACAAAAACAAACAAAAAAAACCCCAACCAAACAACTAACATACCCACAAAAATGTCAGTATAAACTCCCCTTGTTAACCTGGCTGTCACTAACATTTCCTCCCTGGGTCTCTTTGGCGCTAACCCACTAGAAAATGGCTCCCACTGTAATCATCAGCAGTGAGGAATTAAGCCACAATCAATCAGGTGAGCTACAACAGGGTTCCAGCACTTACGAATATAAAAGGTCACCAAAATTGCTAATGTTTAATCTGGCCACATCAGGAAGAAAAACAGAATATTTTGAAGGAAAGCACTTAAGCATTCAAAACAACCCCAAAAATACAAAAAAACCCCAACCTTACAAGAATAAGAATATTCATAAAGGGAAAATACTTTATTTATATACTCATTATATAATTCTACAGCTGAAAATCTTTGATAGAAAATGTCCTTTTTTACTAAATGTAGTCTGTGTTTGATTCTGTTATTCATTTGAATTAGTCTTAGCAAATCTGTTTTTTTTTTTTTTTCCCTTGCTTGTAAAATTGATAAAAAAAACCCCTTTATTTGTGAAAAGGAGATGTTTGGATTAATTGTTCCATTTGGATATTTAAGGTTTAGTATAACCCAGCCTTCAAAAACCATTTTTTTATCTGGGAAGTTTCTTGATGTAAAATACCTCTTGCACTTTTGTTAACAGTCCTGGCATAAAGAACTGTAGTTCCTTTCCCATGACATTTATATGATGCTAATTCTGCCTTCTTATTTCATATAAAATTTCATTTATATTTACTTTCTGTTTAGTTTGTATACTTTTACAACAATAAGTAGAAATAAGTAAAACAAGGAACTTGTTCTTCTGTAATGTATACTCTAAATTATGTAGAAATGGATCAAACAACTGAAATGAAAATATTTACTTTTGAACATAGTTTTAATTCTTTTGCTTAACTTATAAACAACTTATACCCAAAGAGAAGTAGAAAGGGGAAAGAGAACTGGAAAGATAATTGGAAGACAAAGTGATTTCTCAGGTCAGATTTTTGTTGTATATATAGAAAATAAATTGAGAAGTGCAAGGCCTTAGTATCTTGAATTGCAGGAGTCTCCCTTTTTTTGATAAGCCCGGCGTGTTTAAGAGACTTACTGGCTTTTTATGGTGTCTGGGATTGGTTAAATGAGTTAAAAAAAAGCTGCAAAAATCTTCCAACAAGCTATCTTGGCTACTTGCAAGGATCAAGGAAGGATTTTGTTTGTTTATTTTTTTGAGAGACGAATTGAAAGATTTTGAAAGGTGACAAGGCAGTCAGAAGGGTTTGGAGTACTGAGGAGATCCTTGATAGCTGATAGTTCAAGAAAATACCTCATGAAACAGGGCTGTCAGGCATCTCTCTTCACTCCTTTGAACCTTCAGTGCTGATAATGAGGTTTTAAAATTGTTATTTCTAGGAAAATTTGGTTTTACATGTATCTGATTTATATGTAGCCCATTTGGAGTGTGGGGGACAAAACAGAAAGTGACTGCATCTTCATTTGAAAAAAAGACTAATATTAATATCAGTTTCATTAAGATCTGCTTTTCAGAAAATTTTGCTCACAAATACAGTGGGGGAAAAAAGTAATCTCTGAAGTAACTTAGAAAATTCTGTCAGTAGTCAATTGCGCACGCGCGTGTGAGAAATCAGGAGACTATTCATAAGAATTTCGTAATTAATGATCAAATACTTTGAAAGATCTTGTTAGTAACAATCAAAGTAGAAATGTGGAAAAGGATGGTATGTCCATATTTCATCAGCAAGGCAGATTCTAACTCTACAGAGCATTAATATATTTCAAGTTTTTTCTAAGTATTTTAGTGGATGAAGCAAATGACTGGATCCTGGGATATATCACTAATGACTGCTTTTGTCAAACAGAGAAGAAACAAGAGAAGGCTGACCTCTCTCTTTGCTTACAGAAAGTTTTATATTTTCTAGGATTATATATTTAAAACACTTTATATAACTGGCCAGGCAGTAATGTTATGAAGTCAGTGAGTTTTCATGTATAGTGCTTCTAGCCAACAACAAGAGGTGCACTGTAACTTTTTGGGGACCAGATCAGTAATTGAAAATTGATCTTTCCCTCTCTCACTCCCTTTCCCTGCTAGAAAATGGCAGAGGATTTGATGGCTGGGGGCAGGAACCCCCAAACTGCTGTTAACTGATAGAAACAACCGGAAAAGATAAAATTCATCTGGTAACGTACAAATCTAACATACTTCAGTCATTTAGTCACTTACTTTTTCCATCACACTCTTATCTCTGTTTTATTATGCTTTATCTTTATCACAAGCAATTCTGGTTTAAGTCTGTAGCATATTTACATTGGGCTAGTTTAACAAGACAATTCTTTTTCTGTAAATACCTGAACAGTGCATCTTGTCCTTCTACATGACAATATTTATTAAAAAAAATAAAAATTTCCGTAGGAGAACATGCTAAATAGATTCATAAAATTTAAGGTGAAGCCCTCTCATTCAGTTGCTGAACATATGTATTTCATCTACAAGACAAGCAGAACCCGGGATTTGAGTAGCAAAGCAGAATCTGACCTTCCCTGGGTTTGTGAGTATGACCTAGAGGAGAATTTTTTATCTCTGCACTAAAAGCACATAAAAATGTACTCTGAAATTGCTGCTATTGATTTGGTTGTGGTATTTGCTTCTTTGCAAGCCTACTACAGTATCCATGGCTTTTGGGATTTTCGGAACAGGTGTGTGTTTTTTCCTTAAAGAGATGAGTGTGGGAGAACTGTGATGAGCTGTGCTCATTTCCATTATGCCTAGAGGTCTTTGCTGTCACTGAGGTTAAGCGGAGAAGTCCAAGTCAAAGCACCCATCTGTTAAACTTTGCATGACAAAATATGTTACTTTAAACCTGTGAGAAAGTAAGAAATAAATCCTTTGATTCTAGGTGGGAAAGAAATCAAAAGTTGTCAAACAAGCAAAGTCAAAGCAAATAACCAATGCTAGGACAAGGAAAAGAGTAGGGATGTAGCTGGCAGAAGGACAGTATACGTTATATATATGTAAGGAAGGGTCTTGGACAGATCTAGGTGAATTAATTTTGAGGAAATAGCAGTACCTTTCACCAATTACAGTACAGAAACTAAACTCTGAGGACGGACTGCTTCTGAGGTAATGACTGAAGGGAAGGCCTGTGTTAAAGCTGTGAAAGATCTTTTGTTGTTCAAGCAGTGTGTATGAGCTATTTATTTTATAGATCTTTCAAACCATTGCTCTGATGAGTTGGGAAGGACTGACTGATGAGATTGACTTTGCTGGCCCTTGGTGAACTCCTACTCTGGGATTCAGCAGTGAACCTTCCTTCACTATCTCAAGAGCATGCCTAATTTACACACAATCTATCTCCTTTTGTACAACTTCCACTAGAGTCAATGGAAGCTGTGTGCTTGAAGCCAAGGGCAGAATTTGGCTCAGGGAGAGTATAACAGCTCCAGTGCTTTTCCAAATGAAATACATTTAGAGTCTGACATGCACAGTTGGATGTAGTAAGTAAAAAATCAGTTTTACTGGATACAAGGCTTCACTTACTAGTGCTACTTCCTCTTATCATTGTTAAAAATGTGCTTTATAAGAAAAACTGTGCTAGATCAAACCAGATACTTATCTTACCTACTGTTCATGGAGTGGTACTTTATGTAGCTCCTTACTTTCCAGTGCTTGGTGGCTGAAGACTTTCTGTGTCAGAGGCTGCATTTTTTATTTAGCTCTGCATCAATTATAATAAAAGTTGTGCCAAGCTTAATTGATTTCTTTGTCACAGTTCCTTGAAACACAGTTCTTTTAACTGATTTCAAATCATTTTCCCAAATTCAGTATCAGTAGCAACACAGTTGACTGATAAGATCTATACCTCATTTAAAACAGGTATTCAGCATGTCTAGTCCCTGGTGATCAAGAAGTATTTTACTGCTAAGTCCCAGTATCTTAGCTCCCCAGTGGGAACTAAGCAGCAGTTAGAACCCAGCAATGTGTGTTTTAACGTGACTTTTTCTTGTGAGGTTCTCCTCATAGAAAGCTGTTTTGAACTGTGTGCAAATGACTGTCTTGTGTAAGTAGCCTTTTAGTCTCTTCTTTCTTTATCACTGTTATGTATAGGTAATTCTTACGGGATCAGCTCTTCTCATAGTTACAAAGTTTAATTGAATAAAATTGCACGTATGGACAAGAACTCAGCTATTCACAGACTTTTACAGTCTACAGGAGTCTTCATTGGGAACCATTAGTTGTGGCTGTTTGTTCTTCCCTAAAAACACAGTGACTTACTGCTATTTGCCTAAACAAATAACTGTAGAGAAAAACCCCCAAACAAAAAAAAAAAAAACACCAGCAATTTTCAGTGTTAACTGCATATCCGTGAAGTGATCTGGGTTTGTTTCCAGGTTGGAATTTTTTTAGGCTTTGTGTTTTGATTTTGCCTGTGAGGCTTCTACTTCTTTTCCTTGTGGTTTTTATCTCTGCTTTTAAATTTACAGTTCCCTCCTCTAATGAGAAAATCCAAATCAGGAAATCCCTTCACTAGAAATTATTTTCACAGAAATCACCAATTCATTCAGCCTCCTTAAAAGAGCAAGTCTGCATAACAGTAAGGAATCTGGTCTCTCTGACCTGGTAAAGTTCAAGACATTTGTTGGTTTTATTCTTTAAAGCAACAAGGTAGAAAACATTGGTTTTGGATTATGTGGTAGTTTAGGATACTTCTGTGCAGTGCAGTATTCAAGACCCAATTATTTTTCTTTAAAACTGTGCCAGAACTTTGTGCAATGTTCCCAGAAAACACTTCTTTTCTAGCTAGATGTTTCAAGAACGGAACTGTCAAAAATTTCACCGATACAAAAGAGATTGATATGAAAAATCAAGGTGAAAATGTTTTGGTTAAAACAGTGGAAGCTGTTTGGGATTATTTTCCTCCTCAACATGTGGATTTTAATAACTGCTGTTTGTTGTTAATTACAGAACATACTGCATCTTCTAATAAACACATCAGAGGAGAATCAAGATAATTTGTTATATTCCCCTTTGGATATGGTTCCCATATAAACAATATTTAGGCTAAATCCCGTGACTGCTCTTTTTTCATTGATATCTTAGGGAAGCAGGTTCTTAGCAATCTGAACTACCAGGTGGGGCTGAATCACTGATCATACTCATAAACTAAAATGACCCACTGTCCTTGTCTGTGAAGTTAGGTGCCTTGAATAGACCAAAGATGCCTAACTCATATGCATTTCTTTGAACAATTG
Organism: Scytalopus superciliaris; assembly: GCA_013400415.1. Classification (NCBI taxonomy): domain Eukaryota; kingdom Metazoa; phylum Chordata; class Aves; order Passeriformes; family Rhinocryptidae; genus Scytalopus; species Scytalopus superciliaris. The sequence continues at coordinate 5,113 of VXBX01005250.1, read as the reverse complement.
AATCTTAGTATTTGATGCTGAAAGCCTGCCTTTATGCGAGAAAGTTTGCAGATCTTCAAAGAAAGAGAAGCACCGGTAAGATTAGAACATTATATAAGGTGGTATCTATCACCTAGGAGGATCTTAAAATATTGTATGCAGCACCTGAAATATTTCTATATAAGATTACATTATACTATGTACAATTATTAGTTAAATGTGCCACAGCTGGCACTTTACAACATGTACATGTAATAAAGGGGAAACAACCTATATGGAACAGACACAGAAATGTAATACTCAAAAGTTTGTGTTTGAATAATTAAACAGCACAAAGTTATTGAAATCCAAGAATATTTTAATTAGAACTAATCAAAAAACTTTAAGTAAAATGTAGTTAATTTTATGTAAGTTTCAGTGGTTCTTAATAGAATAAATCTCTTGTGTGAAATATTTAGGTAATGACTATCATAAAGGAGACTGCTTTAGAGTGTAATAATGTGTTCTGAAAGAATCTGCTTTTCTGTCATTTAGGAGGAAGATGTCATTATACTTTATGGTGTATTCATTGTGCCTAATATTCAGTTAGCTGTAGCTGAGTTTATATGCCAATACTTCCACAGTACCTTCCTGCACCATCCCTGTGATTGTCCCCAAAATATTTTATAAAGTTTGTTCTCTCACTCTTTTTTTTTTTCTTTTTTTTTTAATTTCTTGACATGCTGAATACATCAGAAAAAGGCTGAAGTGATGAAAAAATCTGAGATAAAATCTGAGATAGACATCTAAGAGCCTTTTATTTTTGTAAATTTTACCCAAGGCCACCCACAGAACAGGGTGGGGTTTTTTGTTTATTTGTTGTTTTTTATTTTTTTTTTTTAATTTTATTATTTACTCTTCTTTCTGTCTTCTGACATATTTCCAAATCTACCTGGAATACCAGAATTATGGGTAGTGAGTAAAGTTAGGGAATATCTGCTACAGTTTTGATATGTTCATTTTCCAGAGCTATTACTGTACATGTGTGGTGTGAGAACATTGTGATTCTCTGCCATTAGTTATGGGTAGGTACCTGCATTTAAGAAAGTTTGCTAAAAATACCATAGATTTTGTTATGTACTACTATGGCTAACTATTCTCATTAATTTTTATAATACATGCAATTTATATTGGTATTGAATACACCCTAATGTATGCAAAGGTCTGATTGCACAGTGAAGGAGCAGGTCGCTTTTGTCTTGAGGAGCTTGCCACCTGAAAATACAAAAGACATGTAGGGTGAGCTCGTATATGCAGAAATGAAGGGCTCATCCCACAGAAGAGCAAGGATGAGAAGGGTTGAGTCACAGGGGAGGAACGAGCAACAGCCTGTCAGGAGACACCCTGCGAGTTCCAAACATTTTTATTTCGTTTGATAGTGGTTTGGGTAGGTGGAAATCAGTTAAAACATGACAATGAAAAGGCAGGGAAAGAGACACAGGGCATTTCAGTATGTGGAGAAGAGAGGAGGGAGATGGCATGTGATGAAGATGAGGGTACAGAAAGGGAGAGGTGTGGGGGGGAGGTGGGTTCCAACAATCAACTGTGGGAATGGATAATTAAAAATCATGTGTGTCTGTCAGATGTTAAGCCTCTTTTACCATTGCTATGTCAGCTTCATTGTCAGACTGGATCCTCCCTGTAGTCTCTTCCTCATTCCAGGCTGCTCCTGTAATTGTTTAACACAGTTGTGCATGAACCGTGCATGCAGACTGAAGCCATAAAATTATACAGTGCACTTAATTGAAAGATTGAAAAATTACTTTACAGTGACAGACTACACAATGGTTGACACTTAGGGACTGATCTTAGACTACTCTACTCAGTGAGTGTAATTTAATGTTGTAACTTTCAAGTATGAAACCAATGATTTTTCCTTTGGCAGAAGGAAATTTTTCTTACACCACATTAACTTTTAGGGCTGGAAAGGGAACTTCTCCCTTTACCTATCCTACTTAAAGATTTAGATAGCTAATAATTTTTCTCACTTATGCTTGAGACAAAAAGCCTGAATCTCAAAAATGGTCTGCACATGTGTGTATTTCCTTAGGTCAAGTGATATATTAAATTTCCTTAATAGTGAAATGTTTTGTTTGTGTGTTGAGAATTTTTACTGTTGCTTTCATAATGATAGTAGGTTAACAGTAAATAAATATTCTGATCAGAAATCCTAGGTCACCTTTAAGCCTTTTTGTCACTGCCACCCTTCCTTTCTCAGGGAAACATAATCCAACTAAGGTCCAATTTTATCTGTCTTTTCTCCTTGGTCTCCACAACTTCTTTGAATAGAGAAGCTTATTTGTTCTGAAAAGATATGTTAAACCAGAAGAATTTGAACCGGAGAGGCTCTGTGTTCCCTAACTTCTTCCTTAAAATATGACGAAAACAGCAAAGTAGATCCAAACAGCATCTAAATTATTTGAATAGTGATGCATACCATGGCTGAGCTGTATAGGCTGCATGCCTGGTTATTTAAGTTCAGTTACTGGCTGCCAGAATTACACTCATGGGACCCTAGCATCTCCAAACCATAATCTTATTTTCCAGTCAAAATTCAGAAAAAAATCCACCTTAAAAATAAAGGAAACCCAAACAAACCATTCTCTGTATGAAGCCAAGTTTTTTTTGCAATTCAATAAATCCAGGCCTTCTATCCGTAAGCTTGGCAGTTGCATTGTCAGCACTTACTCTTTTAAGTGGAATTAGAAAAACAAAACATCAATGGAAAATCAAGCTGATTTCAATATTGTTCAACAAAGCAGGAATCAGCTGACACTGTAGGAACTTCTTATCCCATTTTCTCTGAACAGCAGGGTAGGAGCACTTTTAGTATTAAGATATTTCATTTTTTTCTAAAAATTACACTGAAGAGTGCAGTTTGGTGTCATTTATAAATATTTGAATTTCATAATTGTTTCCATACATTATGGAGACAGAACCCACTAGAATTTCTGACATATTGAACATTCTTGCCACTGAAGTCTCACTTTCGGTATGTAGTGTCAAACTTGCATCTTTTGATCACATTTACTGAATCTCTCACATTAGAATAAATTTTTTATTTATTTTTTAAAGCAGCTTCTCTCATGGAAGTGTAGCTAACGGCACATTATTTGCAGCCTCTGTGCAGTAATGCTTTGTTCAAACTAACACCTCTACCCAGAGCTCATTAAAGCATGCCTTCAATACAAAGGCAATAGTTTCAGGATGAACACTGGGTGTCTGATCTCCTTTTACACAGATTATCCTTTTTTTTCGCCCCTGCTCTAGGCATTGCATGAGTGAACTTATTCCTGATATACTGTAGCAAGAATTGGCTTCTTCTCTCTCATTAAACTGTCAAAAAACATATCTGAGAACCAGATATTCCACTGCAGTGTATTAGGAAATTTAGAAGATTGTATAGAAATTCTCACAATAAAAATGCGAATCTTCTACTGACTTACAAATTACAATTTCTTGTAAGCATTCCTTTTTCAGCTTTGTAGAATTAAAACCTTTTCATTAATTAAAAACATGAGTGTTTAAAATTAATGTATTATAAATTTACTCTGTTTAAAAATCTAATTCTGTATCTGACTGAATAAGATGTGATCATATTGTCAAAAACCCTCCTATCTTTTTAACACAAAAGTGCTATTTCTTTTTGATGTAACTTCAAACATCTCTGATTTGCTTTTACTTTCTTTTTCCATTCACAGCTTTATAAAATGTAACCACTGAGTCCCAGATAGTGAAACAGAATCTCATTCCTGTGGAATGATCATACATCTCATTTCAGGAATCAGACAATCCTTACCAGGCACATTGAGCGAGTCTTTTGGAAAGTCTAGTTGATGACATCAGGCTTGAGTCTCAAATAGTAGATGCTTACTTTGATTAAGGCCTTATTATACTGCCATTAAATAAATAAATTAATACAGCTACTGTCGATGACATCAATACCTAAATGAATTGAAGTGTTCTCTTTATTTTTTATGGATCTGCATTTTACATGATGGGATGAGGCTGGTACAAGGAGGTAGCTATAAAAGGAGATACACCTCCTTTGCAGGTGCAAACAGTTAAGTAACTGCAGCAGTGTCTATATTCTCCTGACTAATTATTCTGATTTGCCTCCTGAGTTAAATAATGCTCCAAGGGAAACAAGTAGGAAACCTAAATGTCCCATCTTCATGTATTTCTCAGTGAAGTGAAAGCTCAGTCTATACTTAGATGGATAGGCTTGCCTGAAAGGCAAGGTAGGACTCCTTTCGAACTGAACTAGCAGCAAAACTTAGTCCAGTCTCTAGCTGCGCTTACTTTTGTGAGAGGAATCAAGCTCCATCCTGGATAGAAAACATCATGAAGGAGAACAGTGAACAATGTTAAGTCGTTCACAGTCCTATATTTCTGATACACATTATTATTTATCTTTGTTATTGCAATAGTACCTTGAAGCTCCATCAAAGAATTACCAACAGCTCAAGAATCACTGTATGGGTTGTCACAGACAGCCATAACAAAACACAACTCATATCCTGAATACCTTACATTTAAAAAGGATGACAAATACTGAGCAGATGACTGGAACCTGAAGCCAAAGAGTTATCAAAAACATTTGCTACACATCACAAATCCATGGCAGAATCATGAATAGATGACTGTTACAGCATATTGACCTGTGTTTAATCATATAATTCTTTTTCTTTTTTTTTTTTTTTTTTTTTACTGTTTTGTTAGAGATGTAAAGTTATGGCAACAAAAGCACATAAGCAACTATTGTAATGCCTATTACTGAGATGGTCTTCTCCATGGACACCCCCTTGTCGCAGGGGAGAAGCTTGTGTGCCCTTATGAGGTTGCGAGCTATGCTGGTGGTGGTTTGTGCCTCCAGTAGGGTCTCCCATGCTAGCCAGGTCTCAACTGAAGGGTCAGACAAAGTGTGTCCACAGGCAGGATGGGCTCGCCAGCCTCCTGGCAACCATCCTAGGAGAAGGACAACTCTAAATTCAAATCTGGGCAGATGGAGCTCGCTTAGCCCTGTAAGGCCATCCATCTATGAGAAGGATACTCTAACTAAATCTACGACTTGAGGACTTTGCTGCCACCATCC